>SZWC01003795.1:115856-134868 GCA_023375785.1 Penium margaritaceum
GGGAGGGAGGGAGGGAGGGGGAGGGGGAGAGAGAGAGAGAGAGAGAGAGAGAGAGAGAGATTGATTGCAGCGCACCTCAAGCGCGGTCGTCACGGCGGCTCCCACTTCCCCTGGCGCGGACTTCCACGTGCCCAGACCCACCGCCGGCATCTTGGCGCCCGTGTTGAGCTCGAAAGAGATCTGTTCGGCCATCGTCGCCTAGGCTGATCCAATCCTCTGCCGAAAACAGCAGCAGCGGCTGGGGCGACGGCTGCGGAAGCAGCAGCACTGGCAGTGGCGGCGGCGTCGGAAACAGCAGTAGACGTTGTCTGGGCGGAAGAGGCTGCTATGGCACTCAAGTCTGCTTGTGGTGACCGAGAGACAGTCAATGTTTCGTTCGACAAGGACAATCGGCAGGCAGACGCAGACGGGCAGCGGGACGACGTTCGTGTGGAGGTGTTCCCTGCCAAAAACCGACTGCCGGATGACAGACAGCGAATGTTCAACCACACTAGAAACTGTGGCTGAACATTCGCTGTTTTCGGCCGAGGGAGATGGGGCGCGGGAGGTGGGGCAGGCGCTTCCCGGCCGAGTGAGACAGAACGAATCGAACGTTCGGATCGTCCAACACAAAAGAAACGAATCGAATCGGATAGCGCTTCGATCTCCTTCGCTCGTCAGAGCGCCACGCCTGCATTGTCGCGCCGCGGGCGCCGAGGTCCGCAAGAAACAACTTTCTAGTCGCCGAAATTAAACGGACGACACACGGCTGGTCGGAAATATTTATTTGGATTTATCCTTTTCGAAATGAGCGTTCAGAGTGAACTCGTGAAGGAATGGAGAGCCATTCAAGAGGCATGTTGGGATTTGTAAACCTTGGAGTGCATCCAATCTGAGACAATGCGAGACCGTGCTTTTCAACGGGTAAAAATAAAGAGGCGATCGACCGAGCCGAAACTCTCAGGCCCAAAGCCGAAAAGGCCCACCTTTCGGCTACGCCAATCCAACAAGTTACACCGTTAATCGAGGCTGCTATACCTATTCATCAAACGACGAAACTATTCATCTAACGTGCCCATTCAAGCTATATGATCACGAATAAGCCAACGCTTTTGAAAGGGGATCACAAAACGGAAGTAGATTGGGTTTTCTGTTAATTTGCAAACAAACATTACACCAAGCGGAATTTAAAAATTAAATCACAGAACATTCATAGAATCAGGTGGTTATGGGAAATGAAACACGAGAAATTTCCAATCAACATTATTTTTACTTTGATGACAAGTGTCCGAAATGTCGAGCAAAACTATAAATAAAAGCAAAAACAAGAACAAGAAATACTTGAGGTATTATGTGTGTGATTCAAGCCACATGTGAGACACCTCATTCTGAGTGCCTGCTTTGAGAAATTTCATCAGGAAATCGTGGGTTTCCATATTATAGAGTTGCTTCTTCACAAATTTCATGCAGCATCGAGAAATTTAGCAAGAGGCTCAACACATTTATGTCACTTGCCATTATTCTGTAAAAAATACAAGAGAACGGTCAACATTTTAGAACCTTCTAAAGCAAAACACTAAAGGTCAGAGTAAGTAGGAACTAGCGTAAGATCAATAGCAAAACATTTCCCCCAAATTTAGTAGTAACATCTCCATGCATTTTGAGACATAGATGGATGCAAAATAAAATAGCCAACCATGTGCTTATCAACTTCCAATTGTTGTGTAATGCATCATAGCCGTACAAATTGATGAAGTGATCTGCTACATTGCCACATCGTTGGTGTCCAAGGATGTCTTCAACTTCATACCCCCGTGAGCTTCTTCAATTGGTGGTAGAAGCTTCCATAAGGGAGCCCAATGGGACGGATTTTTTGCCTAGACCATCTAAAAAAACAAAAAAAGGGTGGTGGTGGTGGTGGCACATTTTGGCAAGGGCAATGCTTGATTAGATCTTAGTAGATTTTTAGGTGGCTGATGTTGTTACGTCGAGTGAAACATGGATGGGTAAAACAAACAAGCTAAATAGTGAAACTCACTAAGAAGGAAACGATTAATTGGATAATTCATAGTTAGAAGTAAATGTTTTTTACGACAAGTGTCTAAACAAATGGGTGCCTACATACAAAGTGCAAGAAAAGAGAAGTAAAGAAAAAAAAACTTTCATTTATGAAAAATATAAAAATATCATTATTTTCATATTAATCAAGGCTCATTTCACACACAATATATATAAACATTTAACTTTTCGATAAAAATTTCCATGTCTCACAAAAGATCTACTATCTAGGAAAAAATCTAAAGCCTCACTAGAAAGTAATTTTTCTTGAATTAAACCCAAACAAACGAAATTTTTTAATTATTTTTAATGGTTTTCGTGAATAAATTCTACCACATACTTTGAACTTTCTTATCATCTCCATAGTTGTATAGTTTTGTAGATAGCATACATCAAGGTTGTAATTGGTGAGAAAAGCACTAAGGAACCATAACTGTGTGTTGATTTTCAAGGAATCATTTCCCCTGTACATGTACCCCTTTTCTTAACCTCTTTTCTGTTATTTTCAAGTGTAAGCTACCTTGTTGAACATTTCAGATTAAAAATACATAAAAAATCTTCAACTCTTGGTAGAAATCTTAGACACCTAACCTTCTATTACATTTGTTTTCATTATATTACAAACTTCCTCATCTGATGTTTATTATTTGGGATCATGGTCATATTTGGAAAATGTGGATGAATCTCCCCTTGGTTGTGAATTATCAGCTTTAGCGACTAGTTTCCACATCATTTCCCAAAGCTCCTTCAAATTTCTTTATGAATCATGCCTCATGTTATCTTTCCATGATCAAACAAGAGATTAGCCAACCCTCGATTGTCCAGTGACACTTCAAGTGCCACTTATCTTTCAAGGTATAATTAATTCATGGTTGATTTATGCACGACATCGTCTGTTTATGACTTTTTTTGTATTTTCCACAAACATGTGTAAGGAAGTAGTTATCTTCAATTCAAATTCATTACTATGTAGGTTTTGCATATTAATTTAAGTGTTATTTGTCGAAATAAAGCACCAAAAAGGAATATAGGGCGTAGAGTTGGTTTTTCTTAGAAGACGTACTATTGTATAGGAACCTCTTGTGTATTTATTTGTAGATTCCAATACTACAAAAATCTTACTTACGATATGAGATGGCCAAAAACAATTATGCAGTACATTATCGGGCTATGCTTTGAATATTTTACAGTGGTTGCCATCCAACATTGCCAGCTCCCCCTTCCCCCTGAAAGGAAAAAGTGTATCAGGTTAGTGTAACGGGGTGTGTGTATTTTGATGACCATCGGTTTTTAACACTATTACATTGTATTTGTTTATACATTTTAACACGTCTATCAAATACAATTTTCGAATACAATTTTTCTATTGAGGGGTGGGAAGGTAGAGTCGGTGCTTGATCCCCCCAAGGCAAGAGTGTATTAAGAACTTGTAACTGGTTGATGTTTTTTTATGCAATGGATGCAATGAAATGCTCTCGTGCACTCGACGATGATAGTACAACTACACTCCAACATCAGTGATCTTCTATATTTGAGGATTTTGATGTAATATAGCTTTTTGCATTAAGTGGGGAGATCATGTGATGAAACGGTCACCACGTACTACACACCCCCCCACATGAGCTCTAAAAGTATGGGGTCAGTTTAGTAAGGCGTGTATCGTGATAACCATTGGTTTCTTTCACTTGTGCATTATAATCTATTGTACATTTAACATATCTATCAGATACACACGCCCAATGCACTTCGTCTATTTAGGGTAGGGAGATTCAGCACTCACCCCCCCCAACAGCTAGGGTGTATTTGGTGAGTGTAGTTGGTCGATGTAATATTTCTTGTACTATGGACAAAAAAACTTGTGTGTTTGAATTCAATATATCAACCAGACACAAACACCATCGATCATCGATCATCGTCAATGTTTATGTAACCTAGATGTTTGTTTCTATTAGGGAGAACATGTGACAAAACATTCACCATGTACTTGTGACCCCCGCCAAAGCTGAAAGTGTATCGGGCCCATGTAACAGGGTGTGTATCTTGATAACCAGAAATTTTTCACTAATGTATTATACGCCATTGTAAATTCCAACATATCCATCAGAAACACTCACCCGATACATTGCCTATGTAAGGGGGAGTCGACACTCAATTCCTCCCCTTAAAGGAGAGACTGGATTGGGTGAGTTAAGCTGGTCAATTTAACATTTCTGTACAATGGAAATACAAAAAATTGTATATTAGAATTTGATTGTGTAACCACACACCAGTGGGTGAGTTAAGATGATCGCTCATCAACGACAATTTTGATGTACTCTTAAAGTTCTCAAAATAATTCGAGAGGGATGTGACAGAACCAGCACTCGATGTACCCCTCCTTAAAGACTATTATATGTGAATGCATATACGTATACACATACCTATCATGCTGATGTCAAGCATGCACATTGAATGAACCCTAGAAGGACACACACTCATCCGCACGTTGAAGTTCGCACAAAGTGCAAACTACCACATGCGCCAACAAGGGTTTGGGATGGTTCGTGAGTGCCATTTCAAAACTTTTGCCATGCACACTCAGAAGTTAAAAATGTCGGACTTGCTTCTTGCTAACCATCAATGTAGAAAATCGACTGAACTTCCGCATCAAAAGCTCACGAGGCCCTCCACCCACAATGTTTATCGGTGGTCATAGATGTAATGGAAAAAAAGGGAAAAATTCACCCTTCTTTGGCATTGGTTTGTTATCTTATGAGCCATATTGGGTTCACTCACAAACTAACCCACCACCATTCTAGAATATAACGGGGGTTCGGGCTTCTCTTAAGCCCCACACCTATGAGGCCTAGCAAGAGCTCGGGAAATGAGGACAATAGAACAGAGAACCGTAATTTGTGAATTTGGGTCAATTTGAGTACCCATATTTTGAAGTCAAGATGTATGTGTTTCTAGTCATGATAGTTGTATTACACTTAGCTCCATCGAGTCATCTCGATGTTGTATTCGAAAGTGTATATTGAGTCATGAAACACTAGAGCATGGATTTTACTATGTATCAAAAAGTCAAAACGTAATCCTACCATGTTGTTTCCCATGTTTAAGCATACCAACAGACTCTCATGTGTACGAATAGACATGAAGATTAAATTTAGTGATGTTACTTCCACAACATGTAACATGAAAGTTTCAAGTGTACATATTTAACGTGTACACTAAATAAAGAGTGTATTTTGAAGGGGTGATAAACCATAATTGATTCACTCAACGTGTTTTCGCTATAATGTCTAGTTAGATTCAACTTTTAGGTGACTCTTTGAATTATGTAAGACCTAACAGTGGCCCTTGGCGGCTATGTGATCCCATAAGAGTTTAACTACTTTGAACTTCTAGTACAAGACCACTTACGATGGTACTTAGGAATACTTTGGAGCTTCTAGTTACCTTCGTTCATTATGCCTATTGTTCTCAGAACATGATGTAACCTCCAAGCACTCTAGCCTTCACTTCAACAACAAGATCTTCCATCTACCTCTCCAATTGCTCCCTTCAACACTCCCACCTTGTAAAGTGCATATGATACATCATGAGCGAGCTCCCACAATAAGAAGGCATCTAAAGTGGTTGTCTTTTAGTTTAGCTACATGGAAGTCCTACACCTAACGCTTCATTTTCTACTTAACTTGTACAATGACCACGCATGTTACTACAACATCTCTCCATACCCAACTCGGATTGTGCATGAATTTATGTGCTTTATGATCTACGTACATACTCTCCCTTATATGATTTATGTATGTATCTTTCAAATATTACAATGTATTTTTTCTTGTCAAAAAATTCGTTAAACTATGTTCTTCCACCCATAAATGTTTGTGTTTTTTCACATCATATCAGAACATGGATAACATGTAATAAAAAAACACACGTAAAAACACAAACACATACACACATACACTCACACACACACACATTCACACACACACACACACACACACACACACAAACCCACACACCCACAATGGACAAAGCAGAGATTTCATAATGTCTACAAGAAAAAGAATTTATTTGGGGAATGCAACATGGTCAAAAGAAGTAGTAAGTTGAAATCTCTAAACACACCTCATACGATATAAAGGTGAAACTACTATTCCTGGAGTTTGAACCTTATACTACCAAGTTTTCAAATGAGTTGAAATGTCCAATGCAATATGTAGATATGTTTACATTATATAATGGTTCGTTTCACCAATAATGAAGGAATAATCTAAATAGTACATCGCAACAGACTTAGCAGATGCTTTATGAGCTGTGGCATGATGCTCACCTTTGTGTCAGTGACATCATGTGACATTCTATCAATAAGCACCTTCTTTATAAACTCTTAACGTAGCCTTTTTGTTCCCAAGTATAGTAGCTACTCCATTTGAACCTTTTGGTGGTTTGAAATCATTACATCTAACTCCTCACATTCCCAATATTCTTTTCATCTTTAACGCCATGGAAGTAGAAAAGAAAATATGGAGAATTTCAATGGTTAAGAATCCTCTCATGATGTACCAAAATTCAGGTTAGCTTCTTTTCCACTTAATTTGTGGTAGTTATTTTATGATCAATGCATAATCCTTGCTCCAAGAAACACACCAAAATCATTTTAAAAGTTTTACAACTATAGCTTCATGTCGTGAATAATCCCCTTGAGGACCATGGTACCACACAACCAAAAGTGTCTTCATATGTATAAAGGCACCACAAAAAATGCGTATTATTCATGGTAGTACCTCAAAGACTACTATAAAAGCAACAATTTCATGTACACATTTTAGCTATTCAAATATTTTCTCACATTAACAGCAATCATTCCAATAACAAAGTTAAATTCTACATCAATAGAGCAAATGATATCCATGGCTCATTGGTGGTCATATGTTTTCCTTAATTGAAGCCCTCTTTGTCTCCTACACTAATGAATGTCTTGGTGATGAATAGAAGGACATGAATTACGTCATGTGCTACACTTAGCCTCATCTCTAGAGTAAAACGATTATATCTATGATGTTGCTCAAAGAACAACATGACAAGCAGGTTGCATAATACCACTAGGAATAACTTGTCATTCTTCGTCATCATGGCTCATGATGTCTTCAAACGTAGGTGGAAACTCATACTCTACCTCCATTCATTACATATAGCATTATTTTAGGCCAAAATGTCCTCGTCGATATTCCAACAAGTATTGTTAAAAATTGTTGCCTTTATCTCAGCTCTAGACTTCAATCCGAGCAGCATAGAAACCATGAAAAGGACCTATGAGATGAGAAATTACAAGCTAACCAAACTCAAGAAGTAACAAGACGAGTTGCTTGAGCATGGTTTCATAAGGCCCTCCATGTCACCATATGTGGCACTTGTACTTTTAGTGTAAAATAAAAGTGGAGAGATGCAGATGTGTGTGGAGTACTAATTGTTCAATGACCACTATCAAGAAGTACTCATCTCTTTCGAGAGCTAATGAGCTTTTGACAAACTTTGTGGGTCTCCGTTTTTAACAAGATTGACCTACATAAGTGTTATCACTAGATGCATATATGTGATGAGGACGTCAAGAAGTCAAGACAATTTTAGTTAATAGTCATGCCATTTGGACTCACAAAAACCACAAAATTTATGGACACGATGGAAATAATCCATCCATACCTTGACAATTGTTTTTGTATTCCTTGATTGTTTGTGATGTGTAGCCGTGCACCACAGGAGCATATTTAGATGTCTAAGAAGTTTTCAAAATTTTACGAGAGATTTTTTAGAAAACTCTCAAAATGCGACTTTGGTCGCCCTTTGATCTCCTTTTTAGGCCACATCATCAGCGGTGGGCAGATCATCGTGGACTAAAAAAAGTGGAGGCACTTGTTGATTGGTCTATTCTTCCAAGTATTTAGTACGTCAAAGTATTTTGGGTAATTTCAACTAATATCATGAACGATATAAATTATAAGAGCCTGAGGTTGAAGGCTTCTTTCAAATCAAACTTACAAAACCCTTTAGAGGAATTGAGGGGACTACAAACAAGCGTTCAAATCTTTAAAAAACAATCTGACCTAAGTGCAAACCTTACACTTGGTAAATCCATCGATGGCCTCCTTCTCTCCACCGTCATGTATGATTGAGCCATCGGAGATGTTCTCCTCCGAGACAATAGCGGTGAAAAAATACAGATTGCGTACATGGCAAGAAAATTGCATGGAATGGCACTCAACTAGGAGGTGTATAGAAAAGAAATGCTCATATTAGTGCCCACGTTGAAGACAAGGCACAGCTACTTGGAATGTCAATGATGCATCATCCAACCATTATGCATTAGAATCCCTCAAGACTAAGCCAAAGCTAAGCTGTTAACAAACTTGTTGGATGGAGTTTCCCAAGTCCAAATTTGACTAAAACATTGAGTATCAACTTGGGAATGTGAATTGGACGGATGCTCTAAGTCCGCGACCGGATGTCATGATTGAGATCAGCATTTTACTCATCGACTGCAATCCATACCTTGCAAGGATGTTTTTGAAGAGTTACGAGGAGTTTAAAAAGTACGACAAAACTAGGTTTTGGTCTGGCGATGACAATTTTCTTGCTAAGTAGCCGTCCCACTAAAGAAGAGATTATGGAGAATGCTATTGGATGAATGCCACTACACTAGTCAAGGTGGATGCTTCATCGAGGACGAGACGCTTTACAAGCTAGCGAAACACAGGTGGTGGGAAAATATACATATTGGTGTGGTAGAATTTTATAACTTGTGCGACACCTGTCAAAGACAAAATTCGTTTTGCATGAGGCCACCAATTCTACTCCAACCACTCCTTGTTCCGTCGGAGCCATGGGTGAACATTAGCATGGAATTTGTTAGATGATTACTTGACACTCCAGAAGGTTATGACACCATCCTTATGGTGGAAACACTTTTTTGAATGTTGCATCGCATCCCAACGACAACCACCATTGTTTGAGAAGTACTAACATAACTACTTTTAAACCAGATTATGAGATTGCGTGGCATTCTATGTACCATCGTTAATGACAGAAACAGACTCTTCACTAGCCATTGAGGCTAAAATTAATGACACATTACAACAGTGCGATTCAACTTTCAAAGATGTCCCATCCTTAGATTGACGATCATATGGAGCAGACCATTGAGATGCTAAAAGAGCTCCTCTACATATTATACAAGCGACACGACATCGATAGGGCTGCCAAAATATTGGTTGTTGATCTTGTATATAAGTACATAAGTTCCAAATCTTCCGCCACATCGGTTGAATAACGGAATCATAGAAAAATTAACATGGTTGATATCCATCAAAGGGATTTCTCAAGAGCCTAGGAGGTAACACGAAAGATCCTCACCAAGACACAAGTAGCTCCTTAAAGCGATTTGGCGATAGACATTGTTACAATGACGTGTTTAGTGTTGGCGATCGTGTCCTCATCTTGGCGAACATAAGTCTTCTAGGACATGAATTATAAAAAGTGAAACCCCGCTTGTTGGGCCCATTTAAGATTGAGAAAATGTAGACCCATGGCGTTGCTTGGCTTTGCTAACCAGATAGCATGGCGATGTACTTCGTCTTTCACATCAACAAGCACACGCCTTGCCGGGACCTGAACATGTACTTCCTCGATAGAGACGTTACACCACTACCTCCCATACAAGTGGACAAGGATATGGAGTATGAGATTGAAGATATCCTCAGACATTGACGTCATGGGAAAATGATCAAGTATTTGGTCAAGTGGCACGACTATGACGTTACACACAACAGTTGGTAGGCTTACGAAAATCTTGGAGACGCCGATAACTGGATCGTTATCTCTTATCCTCAACATCGGCCTATCTTCACTAATGCAACAAGATGTCACGATTAAAAGGGGAGGAAGTGGAATTATGGTTAATCATCCCCTTTTAATACACTAGAATACCTATGTATAATGCAACTTGTTCAAGTATAGTTCACAGAAGCTTACATCGATATGTTCACTTCTTTTAATATTAGGTCTTTAGTGGAAGTCAAAATGTTCAGTCCATGTTTCTGAAGTGAATTTGTGTGGTTCAAAAGGAAATTTCATGCATTGTTATTTATTGTAGGAAGCCTACATATGTCCCTTGAATTATGCATTGGTTGTTTTGTCTGTCGTATTCCTCTTACATAAAATATGTGTTCTAAAACGCCTTGTTTCCTTTGATAAACATCCATATGAAGATTAAGGGTGAATTCCAGATAGGGTTAGGGTTTTCATTTGGTGGAAGATGCCCCACTCTCCCTCCCCCTCCCCCCCGCAAACCCCCCTAGTGTATTGGGGAACTGTATTGGGGAGTGTATTAGGAGGACAATGTTTTTTTGGACATGTGTAACGATAGGTCCGCACTTCCCTTCGAATGGACTAGTTTCAATAATAAGGCCCCCTCATCTACACTCTCTAATACACCACCCTAATGCACTTTAAAATATTGGGGAGGGGGGATTTGGATACAAGGACCCCCCCCTCCCCCGATGTAGACGTGTGTCTTGCGAGTGTAGCTAAGAGTGTATCTGGTAGACAGTGTACATCCACATTAAGTACTCCAAAAATGTGGGTTCCAAGCATCCGAAATCTTTCTTAATCTGTGTAACCAACTATAAAGCTGTACAAAAGTAGTTTAGTAGACTCTGCCACAATAGGATCCTAAGTGGACCCCCCCTCCCCCTAAAAAACCCCTTTGTGTTTTGGGGAAGTGTCTTGGGGAGTGTATTGGGGGAAAGAAGTTTGTTTAGACTTGTGTACTGGCAGTTCCACACATCCCTCAGAATACACTAGTTGAAAAAAAGAAGGATCTCCAAAGTAATCTCTCAAATACACCATCCCAATACACTTTCAACTATCTGGAAGGGGGGATCTGGATAGAAGGACCCTCTCTCCCTCCCCCTCCCCATCCCCCCCCCTCGAAGTGGACGAGTGCATTGAGGGATAAAACTGGGAGTGTATCTGGTACAGAAAAAAACTAGACTTCTGTACATCTAAATCACATAGTTATAAACCGTTGGTTTCAAGCATCCGAAGTCTCTCACTTTGTCTACGTAACCAACTATAAGGCTTTATACATAGAGTTGTGTACTTCTACTCCACCATAGTGGGATCCCAACTGGACGCCCCTTCCCCCCCGCAAAACGCTTAGTGTATTGGGGAAGTGTATTGGGGAGTGTATCTGGGGGAAGAGGCTTTATCAGATTGGTGTAACGACAGGTCCGTACCTCCCTCTGAATGCACTAGTATGAAAGGGAAGGCTCCCCCAGCTACACCCCCTTATACACCACCCCAAGACACTTTTTAACTACCGAGGATGGATCTGGATACAAGGACCTCCCCCTCCCGAAGTGGATGAGTGTATTGCGGGAGTGTATCTGGTAGACAGAAAAAGAATACTTGTGTACATCTACATTGCAAGCGTCAATTTCAAGCATCCGAATTCTCTGTCTTTATCTTTGAAACCAGCTATAAGGTTGTACACAAATAGTATAGTGTACTTGGACTCCGCCACAATGGGATCCCAACTGGACCCCCCCTCCCCCCGCAAACCCCAAAGTGTATTGGGGATGTTTTTTGGGGAGTGTATTGGGAGGAAGAGGTTTTTTCGGATTTGTGTAACGGCAGGTCCGCACCTCCCTCCGAATACACTAGTTAAAAAAAAAGGCTCCGCCAGCTACACTCTCCAATATACCAGCCCAATACACTTTTACCTATGGGGGGGGGGGGGGGGATCTGGATACAAGGACCACCCCCTCAAAAGTGGAAGAGTGTATTGCGGGAGTATAGCTGGGAGTGTATCTAGTAGACANACTAGTTAAAAAAAAAGGCTCCGCCAGCTACACTCTCCAATATACCAGCCCAATACACTTTTACCTATGGGGGGGGGGGGTGGGATCTGGATACAAGGACCACCCCCTCAAAAGTGGAAGAGTGTATTGCGGGAGTATAGCTGGGAGTGTATCTAGTAGACAGGAAAAAAACATACTTTTTTACATCTAAATTTATTACTCATAAGCCATCAATTACAAGCATCTGACGTCTCTCTGTTTGTCTACGTAACCAGTTATAAGTCTGTACACAAACATTTTCCTGTACTTTGATTCCGCCACAATGGGATCCCGACTGTAAACCACTTAGTGTATTGGGGAAGTGTATTGGGGAGTGTATTGGAGGGACGAGGCTTTTTCGGACTGGTGTACAGACAGGTTCGTACCTCCCTCCGAATACACTAGTTAAAAAAAGAAGGCTCCCTTAGCTTCACTCTCCAATACACCATCCCAACACACTTTTAACTGTTGGGGGGGGTTCCTGATACAAGGACCCCCCTCCTCCCAAAGTGGACGAGTTAATTACGGGAGTGTAGCTGGGAGTGTATCCAGTAGAAAGAAAAAAAACATACTTGTACACATCTACATTAAGTACTCATAAACCGTCGACTTCAAGCATCGATGTCTCTCTATTTGTCAATGCAACCAGCTATAAGGTTGTACACAAACAATTTAGTGTAGTTCAACTCTTACACAATGGGATCCCAACTGGACCACCCCTGCGAACCCCCTAGTGTATTGGAGAGGTGTATTGGGGAGTTTATTCGGGGCACAAGGTTTCTTTGGACTTGTGTAACGGCAGGTCCACACTTCCCTCCGAATACACTAGTTAAAAAAGAAGGCTCTCCCAGCTACACTCTCCAATACACCACCTCAATACACTTTTACCTGCTGGGGTGGGGGATCTGGATACAAGGACCCCCCCTCCCCCCCGAAGTGGAAGAGTGTATTACGGGAGTGTGGCTGAGAGTGTATCTGGTAGAAAAAAAACAGACTTGTGTACATCTACATGAATTACTCGTAAGTTGTCGACTAAAAGCATTTGACGTCTCTCTCTTTTTCTACGTAACCAGATGTAAGGTTGTACACAAAGAGTTTAGTGTTTTGACTCCACCATGATGGGATCCCAACTGGACTCCCCCCCTCCCTCGCAAAACCCCCTAGTGTATTGGGGAAGTGTATTGGGGAGTGTATTGGGGGAAAGAAGTTTTTTTGGATCTGTGTATAAGCACGTTTGCATCTCCCTCTGAATACACAATGACAAAAAAGAAGTCTTCTCAAGATACACTCTCCAATGCACCACCGTAATACACTTTTGAGTGGGGGGGGGAAAGGTGCGGAGGCAGACTCGAGTAGTACCACATTTTTTACACAAGCGACAGTAAGCAGATGGAAGATTGACCCGCCCATCGAGTGTCAGACTATACCGCACACACGTTAACCTTCCACGTTATGCCAGTGCAGAATTTAGTACAATATAGGTATGGATTCAATTGTACAAAAAAAGCACAAAATATACAATGTGTACAATATATATCTCATGTGCAGCAAGGACATGATTGATTATTTTTTAGAAATTATTTACATTGAAATGATTTGAGATATTTTCAATGAACCAAGTTGTAAATAAATTTTATATAAATTCAGGTGTTGAGGACATGATTGTGTATGATCTTGACTGTAACAAGTAACTTCCTAGAAACATTGTCCACATTCTAGGTTTCTTTCCTGGAAGGATCCTCACCATATGTTCTTCTCCTATATACACATTGGCAAGTGTATTGATTTGGGATGATTGGGCATAAATGAGGAAGTGTTTCAATTATGATGTACATGAGCCCCTAAACTCTGCAAGCAGGCCATATTTTCAGTACATTCGTGCCCACTATGTGTCCACTTCATGATTTTTAAGCCATTCGGTCAAGGGCATTGTGGCCATTTTCCTCTACTTGCGGCTTTGCGTTCCAGAAGGTTTCAACTATTGTGACCACAATCCTGACTAGTTGACATAAGTGTCATGAACCATATCAATGTTCTGATATTGTTATGCCGACTTTTTGATGACGCTCGAATTTTATGATACCGTGCTTCCATATCCTCAAAGCCTTTTGACTTGTCAGCGGAGCTCCTGAAAGCAACTAATGAGGGCATGACCTCGTACGCGTTGCTCGGCTTGAGCGCCGAGAACCCAACATATTTCTCATTCTGATGCTCGTCAATCTATATATGTTCTCGACTCACCACACGCCTGTCATTGGAGTACACTTATAGCTCATCACAAATTATCCATTGATCCCAAATCTTCGAATCGTCTGTTGTCGCGCACCTCATACCTTCGAACGAACTCTGTTTCCCTGTTCGTAACAGGCCGTCGTGCTGCGTCTCCTTCTACGTAACAGGCTGTCGCCATTCTGCTCTTGGATATCTCAGCTTTGTGTTGACACTTGCGAGGGTGTGTATGCTGATTTGCCCATTAGAAAATGTGGAAGTTAAAAGAGGGCTACGTGACGTCACCGAGGAAAGCAAACCTGAAAATGAGAATCCATGTTTCTGGGCAAGTGCAGCGGACGGTCGGTAAGGGCCAGGAGACAGATGCAAGCAGTCAGTGCGCGCGAGGGAGTGGGCGAGTATTCGTGTGGGCTGAAGGTGTGGGAGCGACGGGAGGACGGAGGGGACAGCACTGCAAGCCCGCAGGGCGAGGAAGCAAAGCTGAAAGGCCAGCAGGTCAGACGGCAGGCAAGCGAGAGAGGCGGCAAGGTATCCAGCAAGGTATCCAGCAAAGTATCCAGAAAGGTGTCCAGCAAAGCACGCGGCGATGTCGCGTTTTCTGTCGTGGGCGACGGACGTGCTGCAGGCGGTGGATCAATCGGCTGCCAGCATCAGCAAGAAGGAGACGCAGCGCAGGAGGTGAGCTTAGGCCCCTTGTTTCGTTCGATCTGCCGCCGCCTGCTGTTGCTTTTTGGCCATGGCTCCTCCCTCGTCTCTCTCTCTCTCTCTCTCTCTCTCTCTCTCTCTCTCTCTCTCTCTCTCTCTCTCGCTCGCTCTCTCTCTCCCTCTCTCTCTCTCTCTCTCTCTCTCTCGCTCGCTCTCTCTCTCCCTCTCTCTCTCTCTCTCTCTCTCTCTCGCTCGCTCTCTCTCTCCCTCTCTCTCTCTCTCTCTCTCTCTCTCGCTCGCTCTCTCTCTCCCTCTCTCTCTCTCTCTCTCTCTCTCTCGCTCGCTCTCTCTCTCCCTCTCTCTCTCTCTCTCTCTCTCTCTCGCTCGCTCTCTCTCTCCCTCTCTCTCTCTCTCTCTCTCTCTCTCGCTCGCTCTCTCTCTCCCTCTCTCTCTCTCTCTCTCTCTCTCTCGCTCGCTCTCTCTCTCCCTCTCTCTCTCTCTCTCTCTCTCTCTCGCTCGCTCTCTCTCTCCCTCTCTCTCTCTCTCTCTCTCTCTCTCGCTCGCTCTCTCTCTCCCTCTCTCTCTCTCTCTCTCTCTCTCTCGCTCGCTCTCTCTCTCCCTCTCTCTCTCTCTCTCTCTCTCTCTCGCTCGCTCTCTCTCTCCCTCTCTCTCTCTCTCTCTCTCTCTCTCGCTCGCTCTCTCTCTCCCTCTCTCTCTCTCTCTCTCTCTCTCTCGCTCGCTCTCTCTCTCCCTCTCTCTCTCTCTCTCTCTCTCTCTCGCTCGCTCTCTCTCTCCCTCTCTCTCTCTCTCTCTCTCTCTCTCGCTCGCTCTCTCTCTCCCTCTCTCTCTCTCTCTCTCTCTCTCTCGCTCGCTCTCTCTCTCCCTCTCTCTCTCTCTCTCTCTCTCTCTCGCTCGCTCTCTCTCTCCCTCTCTCTCTCTCTCTCTCTCTCTCTCGCTCGCTCTCTCTCTCCCTCTCTCTCTCTCTCTCTCTCTCTCTCGCTCGCTCTCTCTCTCCCTCTCTCTCTCTCTCTCTCTCTCTCTCGCTCGCTCTCTCTCTCCCTCTCTCTCTCTCTCTCTCTCTCTCTCGCTCGCTCTCTCTCTCCCTCTCTCTCTCTCTCTCTCTCTCTCTCGCTCGCTCTCTCTCTCCCTCTCTCTCTCTCTCTCTCTCTCTCTCGCTCGCTCTCTCTCTCCCTCTCTCTCTCTCTCTCTCTCTCTCTCGCTCGCTCTCTCTCTCCCTCTCTCTCTCTCTCTCTCTCTCTCTCGCTCGCTCTCTCTCTCCCTCTCTCTCTCTCTCTCTCTCTCTCTCGCTCGCTCTCTCTCTCCCTCTCTCTCTCTCTCTCTCTCTCTCTCGCTCGCTCTCTCTCTCCCTCTCTCTCTCTCTCTCTCTCTCTCTCGCTCGCTCTCTCTCTCCCTCTCTCTCTCTCTCTCTCTCTCTCTCGCTCGCTCTCTCTCTCCCTCTCTCTCTCTCTCTCTCTCTCTCTCGCTCGCTCTCTCTCTCCCTCTCTCTCTCTCTCTCTCTCTCTCTCGCTCGCTCTCTCTCTCCCTCTCTCTCTCTCTCTCTCTCTCTCTCGCTCGCTCTCTCTCTCCCTCTCTCTCTCTCTCTCTCTCTCTCTCGCTCGCTCTCTCTCTCCCTCTCTCTCTCTCTCTCTCTCTCTCTCGCTCGCTCTCTCTCTCCCTCTCTCTCTCTCTCTCTCTCTCTCTCGCTCGCTCTCTCTCTCCCTCTCTCTCTCTCTCTCTCTCTCTCTCGCTCGCTCTCTCTCTCCCTCTCTCTCTCTCTCTCTCTCTCTCTCGCTCGCTCTCTCTCTCCCTCTCTCTCTCTCTCTCTCTCTCTCTCGCTCGCTCTCTCTCTCCCTCTCTCTCTCTCTCTCTCTCTCTCTCGCTCGCTCTCTCTCTCCCTCTCTCTCTCTCTCTCTCTCTCTCTCGCTCTCTCTCTCTCTCTCTCTCTCTCTCACACACACACACACACACACACACACACACACACACACACACACACACACACACAAAACATGAGCCCATGCATCCGTTTGAATGTTGCGAACACGAACCCATGAAGCACCAAGCACGAAACACCTTAGCGGAATGGGGTTTCTGCTTCATAAACCAACCAGCAGCTAGCACAGCGGAATCAATGCGCATAAGGATTTGGGCTTGGATTTTCTACTTGTGCCTGTGTATGGTGTGTTCGAAATGTGAAAGTATGGGTGTCGTGAAAGTGTGTCTGGTGTGAGGTCTGTTCACCTTGAAGGATGTGCAATACCCTAATGCGCTTGATATTCGATCAGAAATCATTTCTGTGTCGATTTTGCTCATGGAGCATTTTTTTTCATCGAATTTGATACGTATGCCCTGATTAATTATTTTTGGAGACATGCTTGTCAAAACTCTGTGACTCGACAAAAAAAAAACTTCTGGGCGGTGTTCACGCCTGGACATCCCCGAGCAAAAGCGCTCGCAAGCGAGCGACGCGTCAGTCTGACGCGACTGGCCGTGTCAGGACAGCCGCGTCAGACTGAATCGCACTCGAAATCCGCCTCTGGCGCTGTTCGAGAGCGACCGACGTCCATTCTAATGATAGGACGATTTCGTTCAAGGAAACCCAACGTACCACCTAAATAACCTTTTCAGGTAAAACCGTGCTCGAAAAGAAAGATACGCTTTTTTCTGAAATGAAAAAAACGAATATCAAGCGCATTACGATATCTTTTTCTCTTGGGTTTGGTGTTTGATGTGCATTATCCTGTGGTATTATCCTGTGGTGAAAAAGCCTACTGCGCCAGCAGCGGCCTTTTTCCGCTGATTTCCTTCCAGGTGTCGAGTCGTTCTGAGACCCTTGTGCACAAGCTTTCTTGACCGCGTTTGCTTTGCAGAAGGGGAGCACACATGCGTGAGGATCCAGCACGTGAGCCATGGTAGGATGGAAGAAAAGACGAGTCTTTTCGTTTCGATTGGAGTTTGTCTCGTCGAGACAGTCTCAGACTCGTCTTGCAAAAGCAATTTTCCTTGACCACGTTTGCTTTGCAGAAGAGGAGTGCGCTCTGGTGAGGATCCGGCCAGCGACGGCCACCTGTCGGACCCCCATTGGCCCGACAGCGAGCCCTCTCCCTCGGGTTACGGAAGCGACGGCAGACGCGTGTCAGGGTCTGGTTCAGTTCCGACCTTGGCAGGCAGCTTCGAACCCGGCGGGAGCAGCGGCAGAGGCAGTGGTGGCGGCGGCATCGGCAGCAGCAGCTATGTCGGGTTGGGGCACGGTGGAGCTAGCAGCGGCAGAGGAGGCAGCGGCAGGCGGAGAGTGGCAACGGCGGCCGCTGGGGTTGTTGCTGGTGCTGCTGCTGCTGGGGGAGGGTGGATGAGTGACCAGGGTGGGGAGTGGGAGGTAGTGAGTGGGAACGACGACGGCTATGGTTTTGGCAGTCGTGCCGGGGGAGGAGGAGAAGGGCCGTCTTGCAGGCGTGTTGGGACTCGGCTCTCGGCCTCAGTTGCTGCGGCAGCAGGTGTGTGCTCGTGCACCCAATCCTATCCTAGACTGTTTCTCCTACAATTCGGTCCGACGCGACTGCTTCGTCGTTCTCTGCTCCTGCGGCTATTGCCGCCAACTCCTGCTGCGGGTTGTTTAGAAAGGCTTGCCGTTTCGCTTGCTCTGTCCAGCCCCTTCCCTACCCCTCCCCATTCCTCGTCTTCTCAACATCCTTCGAGCAAGCTCTGACATCCGTGTCAGTTGGCTGGTGGAGATGAAATGATGACAGTGCATGAGTCTGTCGCTGCTCTCAGGTGTGCGAGAGTTCCCCTCTCCTCTGCCATTTGTGGATTTGTTCCTCGGCCTTGTCACGTGTTGTTCCAGAGCCCAATGCGTCTAGAAGCGTCAGCCTGGAGCAGCAGCAGCAGCAGCAGCAGCAGGGAAGTGGAAGCAGCAAGGATGTAGGGGCTGAAACTCAACGGAGAGCGAGCGGGGGTTTCAGCAGCATCACCGGCAATCCTGCGGCAACTACGGCTGCTGCTGCAGCTGCAAACAGTGCTCGTATCTCTGCAGCCACTTGTGCTGCTGGTGCTGCTCTGCAGGGAGCACTCGCGGTGAATGTCGCTGAGGCTGCAAGTGATTTGGAGCAGGAGGCATCCTCATCATCGCCAGCGCCTGTCCCTTCATCCAGGGAATCCACGTTGTATGCGGCTGCGGTTTCCTCCTCCTCCTCCTCCTCCTCCTCCTCCTCCTCCTC
>SZWC01003795.1:168535-185874 GCA_023375785.1 Penium margaritaceum
GCCATTTTGTTGATTTGGCCAAGTGAGAGGTCATGAGGTCGATCCTGGCCCCATGCATATCTTGTTTGCTGTGGAAGCTTCCAAGAAAGAAAGTCCGTAGCTTCTTGGACGCTACATGGTTGGTCTGTCACCTTGGCACTAGGATGCTTATGTGTCAAGCCCACAGTGCAAGTCTATTGGTGACGTGGCTGGTTCAGGCCACTTCCCAGGAATGTGCTTTTGAGTTCTAGGACTGGACAGACAGCTATAAAAGGACTTGTCTTGCATGCTGATCAATCAACCCTTGCTTGATGCTCTCTTGCGTATTGACGACTTGAGCTCTTCTTGAGATGTAATGCTAAGGCGTTAGTACTCTTGAAGGTGAAGTGTATGCCTGATTAAGTTTGGGGTGCACGACACATACCTGCAAAGGAAGAAGGTGTAAAAACCTTTGTGAGCTTTTTTGGTTTCGCGGCTTCTCTGCCGGAGGTGGTTAGCTCAGTAGCTAACAACCATAGCTAGCCGGTGATACTAGTGTGTCACCGCAAAGTCTGGATGTCTTTGGGGTACATTGAACCTGTTTTTGTCGATCGAGACCCGGGCACACGGTTGACTGTTCTGGTGCCTCATGAGACCTCCAGTGTGTGGATTCATGTTCTGTGACATGTGTAATCCACGTTCGTGCCTTTTGACGCGATGGGGATGACAGGGCCTTGTGGGCTAGCCGCTCGTCCCGAAGACATAAGCTCTCAATAGTATTCATTGTACTCTCTCGATTCTTAATTCATGTGTTCAAAACTTAGCCAAATCTTGGCACTGCAATCCTCTCGCTCACCACCAGTGTGAGAAGTTGCTAGGAAGCTTCCTAACCTTGCTAGTACTGACGTGGCGACACTGTCCAGTCAGCTGGCGTACTAGCAAGGAAGCAGGTGCAAGAAACAGCAAGGAACATGCTAGTGAGACGCGCAAAGTCTCATAAGCTCCAATAGCTTAGCAATGCAGAGAGATATGACAACTGAGGAACAATCAGCCCAAACAGTTGCTGGCCGCCTAGAGTCGCTAGGGGCGGCGGTATTTTCGTACCTGCTCAGACTCGCCTAAACCACATTTTTGGCCGTAACTCACTACTCAAGTGTCATAATCACATACTGTCTGCACTAGAACGTGCAGAACAATGAGCTTTACGCAACGGACCCATGCAAGGTGGGTTCACATCATCCACGCATGAATAGCAAGCAATACAAGTTAATCGGCCAAAATGGCCTGTCCACAGAGAAAATTGTGGAGCACTCTGAACTACAGTGAGAGCGCCCATAAATGTACGAGTGAAGTACTGAGACGTCAGCGTGTGCATTCCACAACAAGACGCACACCAAAGTCACAGGTCTCCTCATCGCACCGGTACAGGCTACCGGATGCGTGGGTCTCTACCACCAAGAAAATTCTAGCAATAGCAGACCAAGCAGTCAGGCTGTAGAGAGGCATCATCTGCGTCACACCGGTCATGCCATAGCAGCTGGGTAAGCCCCTGGTCGATCCGGAGTCCCGTCGGGTCGTCACGATCTCCCGTACGGCCGCCGCTCAGCATCACCTTCGGGTGCACTCGTAGCTGCCACGGCCATGGCTCGTGACGGGTGGAAGCCACACCCACCAACACTCCCCCTGGCCGACACATCCGTCAACACCATAATCGCTGAGCAAATGCAGGGAAGGATGGCTCGGGCAACCAATCATGGCGAGAACCGATCAAGCATACCACAGCACAGGGTCTCCTCGTGACAATGGTGCATCACACCAAGTGCTCGGGTCTCGACCATGTAAGAAGATCAATCACACACCTACGTGTCAAACATCATGCAAGATATACAGAGAAACAAGGTCTCCTCGTGACCCCAAAAAATATCTCCGGGTGTCCGGGTCTGGACCACACCATGCATGGATCATACATAACACATGGAGGCAATGGGTCTCCAGATCACACCAGTAGAACTCACCACGTGCGCGGGTCTCGACCAGCATAACCTCGACCATAGCATCATGTCACATCCCAAGTAACCTCGCTGTCCTCAAAAGAGTGTCAGGCCAAAGCCCACACACCAACACCCCCCCTGGGCTATAGAGGCTGACAGCACAAGCAAAGCTGATCGCTGCTCACAACACAATCCCTGAGGAGGGAGCACGGCTCCCCCATGGCCACATACCCCTACACTGCTATAGCAAGGGTGACGACGATGCTGGTGGGATGTACTCGCATAGAGCCTCATCCCGGAGCACCGTCGTCGCTGTCGTTGTCGTCGCTGTCATCGTCACTGCTGTCGACACCTGCTGATGTGACTGGTGTAGTGCTGAGGGCCTCCTCCAAGACAATCGCCTGTTGTATGGCCTCCAACTGGTGAGCTGCATATCGCCTCGCAGCCTCCACAGCGTCGAGACGCGTGTGGGCTTGACGAGCTCTGACGCGGCAGCCGACCGGCTGGCTGCATCTGCGGCATGTAGGCGGTCAGTCGTAGAACGAACCTGATGGTGGATCTCGATCGTGTGCGTGTCGGCACGAGCCAAAGCCTCCTGCAGCCTCACGGTCTCACCCCGTAGGAAGGAGTGGAGCTGCACCTGCTCGTCGCACAAGTCGACGTCCTCTGCTTCAGTCGTCGACTCAAGTGCTGCCGGGCAACGAGGTGCTGGTAGAGCGTGAGCGCAAGACAATGAGTCACCACGTAAGTCATCTGGGGCTGTAGGAACGGCTGCTACGAAGGCACCTGCTGCTCGTGAAACACCTGTCGCTCGGCCGACAGCTAGTAGCCGGATGTTGGCATGTGTAGGTACACCTGCATCCGCAGCGACGCCGCGGTCATCGAAGGTGCGGTCAGTGTCGTGGTGCTCCTCACGAACCCTGGTGCGCAGCCCATCATCCACCTGCTGCTCGAGATCCACCTGTCCCAGACGTGCATCCTGTAGAGATCACTCAACAGCCTCGAGACGCCTGTGTACATCCTTCACACACTCCTCGACAACCCGTCATGCTAGAACACCGGTAGTGTAATAGCAACTGCTGGCCTCCCGGAGCTCGGCAATTAGACTTTGCACGTGTGCCTCCGCTCCAGCCACGACTGCCTCCTGCTCGTCAACCACAGAGAATAGGCACTCGGGTACAAGAACTCTAGCTCAGATGAGAGTAGCTGTGTCGTCAACTGAAACCGCCACAGTGTCAGCAACATCGGTCAGAGCAGCGATGAGCCGGCGGTCCACAGCTCGCTCTACATCCTCCACGCCGCACACGCGGACACCTGCTGTCATCGAGGGACCATCTCGTGCTCGTGCCGCGGGTACTACAAGAACGGCAGTGTACAAGGCCTCTACGTCTGCCTCCGACCTACGTCTGACCACTCCACGACGGACGACTGATCCTCATAGAGGAAGTTTGCCTCGTCCTGGCGGTCCATCACCTGCTCCTGCTGCCCAGCACTATCTATCAGAACCACCTGGGCATCTGTTGTGCGCCGAGCATCAACATCTCTATCACCTTCTCCTGCTGCTGCTCCTGGCACCATGGCAGCTGTCTCCACACCAGCTAACGCAGACATCGTCAGGTGCAGCTCCTGCATCGGTCGTCGTCACGTCATCCGCCAAGATATCAACAAACACCATCTCCATCCCTGACTCTGACTCAGCATTGGACCAATCCTCCTCTGACGAAGAGTCCCCATCAGGGCAAACGTCTCCTCCCGCCGAACTCTCCGCCAACTGAATCTCCAGTGTAGCGTCATCTGCCTCAACCATCCTGCGCTATACTACAGTCGCCTCACCAATGCCGAGCTCCACCGAGGTCGTCAGTGGAAAAACCATCCCCTCCATGATTGACACCTCGACAGGAGTTGTGGGGACTCGGCAGACCAACCCGTGGACAGGAGACGAGGGGGTCTCATCACCTGTGACTCCTCCCACATCCGCGTCTGATGGTGCTGCCTGTGCGCGACGTGTAAGACGAGTAGCTCGCCGCCGTGCAGGACGAGTGTAAGAACGAGCAGTATGGCCAGGGGCTGAGGGCCCGTCTGTCGGTATGATGCCGACAGCCTCCAAGACGGAGCAGAGGGCAATGGATGTAGACGACAAATCTAGCATACTAGCATCGTCGGAGGAAAGGATGCAAGATCGGGAGGAAGATGAAGATGCAGTGGGAGGTGACACCTGCGACGGGGTGGCAGCTCGCTCGGAAGTCACGTGGTCAAGGAGCTACTGGACCATGCGCTTAAGGTTCCGGACCTCTATGTGTAGGGCGGCCATATCACCACGCAGAAGCGCTGTGGCATCACTTGGTGATGTATCCACTGAAGGAGGAGGTGGGGAGGATCGTACCCAAGGGGGATGCCATCCAAGAGGACGCTGTCGGCACTGGCGCCAACCATGCTACCTATCTCGACAGTAATAGCACGAAAACCCTAAGGACAAGTGGGACTCGTGCCACGGCTGCATCGACCACTGTGCCTGTGGTGGCTGCCACGGCTGAGGCTCAGGCACAGACCATGGCGATGGCAACGCCCACAGTCACACTGCGCAGCTCATGTCGAGAGCTAAGCGTAGGTGATAATCTCACCCACTCGACCCCGATGGTGCAAAGCACCACGTAGAGGGATACGAATGCAGCAACGTCTCTCAGACGGGCTGCGATGTCGTCAGTCAAAGCGACCACCTCAGCCGTAGTGTGTTGCTATGATGTTGCACCCGGTTGCGATGGCGCAACTATCGCAACGTGCGACCTCAAGTCGCCCTCGGTGCCGCTGATGTTGCACCGGGTGCCGCCATCAACAGACGGCTGTGGCCTCAAGCCACCTTCGCTGCTGATACTGCTGTTGCAACTCTCACGGCGGCTGCTACTACATCGGTTCCCATCGTCAGCCGACGGTAGTGGCCTCAAGCCACACTAAAAAGTAATATAATTTTAAAAAATAAAAGAAAAACTCACCCCTTTTTTTTGTGTTCACCGACGCTCGGCACAAGTTGGGTACCCCTTCTCGGGCCTTACTCGAATGTCCCACTCAAGGACCCCCCTGTCCTCATTCTCCTTATTCTCTTTTTTTTTCTTTTTTTTGTGTGTGATAGTGCCACCTCCTCGGGTGCCCCCTTTGGGGTTTTCTGGGGTGCCCCACTCGAGGGTCCCTCCCTCTACCGCTGCAGCTGATCGTCGTCGTTGCTGCTACTGCGGCTGCTGCCTGTCGCCGCTGCTGTAAGCTGTTGTTGCGTGCTGCCACTGCTTGCAGCCGCCGCTGCCGCAAGCTGCTACTTCTCCTGCAAGCTACTTCTCCTCCTTTTTTGTGTTCACACTGGTAGCTAGACACGGTTGTTGGTGCCACCCAGTGCTATTGCTGGAGTGGCTGCTGCCCGTAGCCGCTATCGTCGCAGGTAGGTGCTTCCTGCCGCTTATTGCTGCTACGGCCGCTGTTGCTTGCAGTTGCCGCCGTTGTCTCCGCTACCTCCACCGCTCTGCTGCAACGTATTTGTGGTGGGTCCCTCTAGGATCTGTTGATGCTGTTATGGATGGCTACCGCTGCTGCCACTGCTGCCACTCCCTGTTGCTCCTGCTGCTGTGTCTCTGCTGCACAGCACAACGAGCTGGGACGGCGGTATTCTCATACCTGCTCAAACAAGCATAAAACCACGGTTTTGGCCATAACTCACTTTTCAAGTGTCCGTATCACGCGCTGTTTGCACCAGAACGTGCAAAATGATGAGCTCTACACAACGGACCCATGCAAAGTGGGTTCGCATCATCCACACATGAATAGAAAGCAAAACAAGTAAATTAGCCAAAACGGCCTGTCCGTTGAGAAAATTCTAGAGCACTCTGAACTGCACTGAGAGCGCCCATAAATGTACGAGTGAAGTACCGAGACGTCAGCGTGTGCTTTCCACGGTAGGACACACACCAAAATCACAGGTCTCCTCATCGTACCAACACATGCTACTGGGTGCGTGGGTCTCGACCACCAAGAAAATTCCAGCAACAGCAGATGAGCCAATCAGGCTGTAGAGACGCATCATTTGTGTCACACCTGTCATGCCATAGCAGCTGGATAAGTCCCTGGAAAATCCGGAGTCCCATCGGGTCGTCATGATCTCCAGTACGGTCGCCGCTCACCATCACCTCCGGGTGCACCCGTAGCTTCCATGGCCATGGCTCGTGACGGGTGGAAGCCACACACACCAACAGAGTGCTCATGTCTCATCCGGCATGGGCTTGCATGTCCTAGAACTGTTTATGCATGGTATTAGAGCGCAGGGGGGCTGTGTGAGCAACAAAGCAGCAGAATAGGTGTGAAACAAAGCACAGGTATGCCACAGGGAGCCATGCAGACAAGAGTGCGAGGGAGGATTAAACATGTCTGATACAACTATAAGGATAGCTTTGAGTTGAGAGTTTAGGTGTACTGTGCTTTGGCAGGCCATCGGGTGCTTCCCTAGCTGTTGTATGGGTAGTAGTAAAGCAACATCCCAGGGAGAAGCAGCTCCCAAGCAACCTCAGGCAACCTTCCTTTTCTTGATTGTTGTGAGTGGACGGCCGTCACACTTAGCAGCAGTGAGGAGAATGCAAAGCTCGCCAGTAGTGTGCAAGCAACTTGCGCTCGCAGCAGGTAGCGAGTAGGTCCAAGTAGCGTTGAGCAACAACACCAGCAACCTTGTGACCTTAACAACCTGCATTGTACGATGTGCGATCATTGCATCACCATTGCACGTCAGTAGCAAATACTCCCAGCCGCAAGCTGCTGCGGTAGTACAAAACAGCAATCACAACAAAGCGTACTGGCAGCAGCCGCGAGTAGTGGCAGTGACATTGTGAAGTAGCCTCGTTGACAGCATGCAGCCTAGGAGTACCATCATAGCAGCATGCAAGCAGCGACAGTAGTAGCCATAAAATTGTGCAGCAATAGCAACGACAACACCAATGCAACGAATGCAGTTCCACAGGAGCAGCAGCCTCCGCACTAAGCAGTCTGCATCGCATGGCTTGTAACAAGTGCATCAGTAGTAGTAGCATTGTGCGACACAGCAGTAGCTGCACTAAGAATTGCAGCAAGCAGTAGTCGCCTACACATCAGCGCAAGACGGGCAACCACACTGCAATAGCAGTAGTATTGGCATCTGTAACAACACACATTGCAGCCAACAAGCTTGCTGCCATTGACTGCAACAGCCACTCACGGCCATCACCAGCGTAGTGGTGTGATCGCTGAGCAGTAGGCGGGAACCTACGTGGAAGCAGCGCGGTTGCAGTTCACACTGCCATTGCTGAAGCCAGCCATCACCGTCGGCTAGTCAGTACCTCGCATCGAGACAGGCGAAGAAACCCACCCACGAGTTTCACGTGGATACGAAATCACCCACGCGATTGTGGGTGGTGGCCTTTTTTCTCCCTCCCATGCCGGACATGAGCCGGCCACATCACTCTCAAGAAACAAAAAGGGTATCTATTGTTATTGTTGTTGTCTTTACTGTAACCTCCCGGCTCACGTCCGTTGCCTTGCAGATCCTTGAGGAGGCAGAGAGTACGGGAGACTGGGGGAGCAGACGCAAGTCCGACGGCTGGCGAGCAGCCTCAGGATACACTCACGTCGACGCTACTCCCCTCGTGGAGAGCTCACATCTGGCCTCAAGACAATCCACTGTTGTACTTGTTTGTCTCTGAACTGCAATACCTTGGTGACCTGGTTTATTCTTGCTTGTGAGTTTGTGTTAGTTTGGACAGGCACAACATGTGTCAAAACTCTGTTTGTGGGCAGGTTGTGACATAAGGCAGGTTCGCCCATGACCTTTTTTTAGCGAGTGCCGGCGAGCTCTCTCTCGCCGGCCAACGGGTGGACTCGACTAGCGAGTTCCATCCCTTAGGACTCTCTCACTCCCTCCATGTTTCCGATGGAGGAGCAGAATGTGCCTATGCACGCGAAACCAGAAGCGACAGCGAACGCCGGCATGGCAGGCTATGCGTCAGCTCGATCAACCCTTACGGCTCCGACGGCAAATCCGTTCGCGGATCCAACGACGGTAAACCAACCACCCCTATAACCATCCCCCGCGTCGACTGTAGGAACGACAGGTGGCACCGGACGACAGGCGCGGATCAAGAAGGAACTGGCGAACTGTATCTCTGCACTCAAAGGGATCAACAGTTGTCTACTCCAAGAACATAACATCACAATGGAGGCTCTTTGCAACGAAAGTGCACAAGAGGCAGTGCTCGTCAAGAGAAATACCCAACTCTCAAGCAAACCCAAGATTCGACCGGCCCCTCCCGAACCGTTCGATCCTGAAAACTCCAAGGAACCAACGGTTTGGATGTGGTTGACAAGTTTGGAGGTGATCTCGCAGCCGCGCTTTTGCGTGGCACGGCACTAAGTTGGTGGTCTGATCTAAAGGCCATCCAACGACAGTAAGAGATCGACAGGGCCTCATCAATGGCCATCAGTGCCCATCTCATTTTGCTTATCGCAGGCGTTCTACCCTTGGAGAAGATCAACCCGCAACGGCAAGATGCACTGACACCACCAACCGAGTGGAATGAATTCTCACGCACGATGCTCCCATGATTTGGATGACTGAACGAGAAGTCCGGCGCTTGGTACAAGCTCCAGCGTCTTTGTTCGCTTGGTTTGCAAGCTGGTTTTGCAGACCAAACCAGGGGTGTTTGAAGGATGATCGTCAACGGAAGATTGCAAATACGGAGACTCTGAGAACCACTACGACTAGAATTGGGGGAGTTGCAAGGTGTAATGGCCTTGAAGTCATGTCCAATGAATGACAACAAAACCATTCTCCGACGAAATTTCCTGCATCAACACAATCCACAGGTTGATTGGGACAGTGGCAACCTCTACGTGGAAATCGAAGGCGCCAAGCAACAACTTTTGTGCGTGGGACGGAAGATGACAGAAGAAGCAGCAAAGGTGGAAGCAGCACAGCAAGACGCAGCGACCAAGAAGCGAAAACCTGTTCAGCCGAGCAAAATGGCCAAGCATCACATCCGACAAGGAGCTCATACTTGGCTCGTACATCACGAGCCAATAGAGGAAGCGAAAGTGGAAGAAACTGACTCAGCCTCATCGGCCTCATCGGCATCAACAAAGTTTGCGATGGTCCTCGAGGAATTTGCACCCCTCATCCAAGAGTTTGCGAACGTCTTCCCTGACAAAATCCCAAAACCCCTACCACCTCAATGCGACATTGACCATCGCATTGAATTTAAATCAGGCAGCAGACCCACGGTTCGAGGAGCCTATTGGATGAGCGATCACGAGTTCACCGAGTTGAAAAAGTAGCTCGACAAGATGCTTGGTCAAGGATTCATTCGTCCATCCATGTCACCGTGTGCCGCACCTGTATTGTTCGTGAAAAGAAAACTGGCGAAATGCGGATGAATGTGGGCTACCGATGGTAGCGTCGAACGACGCTACCATCAAGAACCGCTACCCTCTTCCCCAAGCCGACGAACTTTTTGACCAACTCCGAGGGGCTCAAATTTTCACCATAATTGATCTACGTGGCGGTTATCACCAGATTCACGTGGCAGACATTGACATCGAGAAGACTGCGTCCCGAACTCGCTATGGGTATTTTGTTTTCACCGTAAGGCCGTTCGGACTTGCAAATGCCCCGGCGACGTACATGGCAGCGATGAACAAGAATTTCCGCTTGTACCTCAATGATTTTGTCGTGGTGTGCCTTGACGACAACCTGGTGTTCAGTCGCATCCCGGAGGAGCACGATGGACATCTTTTAAAAGTTCTTGAAGTTTTACAAAGATATAAAATTTTCGAAAACCTCTCGAAATGTGACTTCGATTGACGTTCGATCAATTTTCTCAGTGACATCACCAACGACGGACGGATCACCATGGATCAAAAAAAAGTGGCAGCAGTCGCTGATTGGCCAACGCCGACCAACATACGAGATTTTCAAGTTTTTCTCGGCTTCTGCATTTACTACCGCTGCTTTTTATGGGATGACGCCCAAGTTTTAGTGCCTCTCTTTGACCTCACTCATAAAGAAAATGAGTGACGGCGAGGAGACAGCGAACAAGAGGTGTTCATCGCTGTGCGGGATGCTCTGACTTCAGCGCTAGCCCTACGATTAGCCGATACAACGGTCAACTACGTCATGGCTACGGACGCCTCAGTGCAGTCCTCCTACTATTCCATGGCAACGGAGAACAACCGGTCGCATACATGTCACAAGAACTACGAGGACCAGAACTCAACTATGCCATACACGAGGAGATGTTGGCGGTCGTACATGCATTAAGACATGCTGACGTTATCTTACATGTTGCAGATGCATCGTACGCACCGAACACTATGCGGTGAAACATTTGAAGATGCAGCCGAACTTACTTGAAGCCAAACCCAATGGATGGAGTTCCTCGAATCCGGGTTCGACTACAATTAGAGTATCGACCAAGAAGAACCAACGCAACAGGCGCGCTCAGCCGCTGACCAGATCTGATGGCTGAGGCAGTAATGCTACAACTACAACGAGATCCGTATCTCAAGCAGGTGTTCACATGAGGCTACGACCAGCATGGCAGATACGACAAAGAAAAACTCTAGTACGATGTACCCGGTTCGCGGTGACCATTCACTCGTCAGGTGGTCGTTCCCCCAAACAACGAACTCCAACGCATGCTGCTTGAAGAGTGCCACGACGTCGGTCCAGGAGGACATTTCAGAGAAGACAAGACGCTGAAAAAGCTGGCAAAATAATACTGGTGGGATAGGATGGAATCTGACATGGCCAACCTCTACAAATCCTATGACACGTGTCAGCGACAAACATCCGTCGCACGCGGCCACCCAGACTTCTACAGCCGCTCCCCATCCCGACAAAACTGTGGACCAAAATCCCCATGGACTTCGTCGTAGGACTACTAGTCACACCCGAGGCATATGACGTAATCCTCTTGGTTGTCAAAATGTTTTCCAAAATGTCTCACTCTATTCCGACTGTGACCACCGTCACCGCCGAGGGAATAGTACAGTTGTTTTCAAGTAACATTGTGTGGCGACACGGCGTGCTGAGAACCATCACGAGCGACAGGAAAAGTCGATTCACCAGTCATTTCTGGCACGAACTGATGAATCGCTACGGCAGTCGGATCCAACTTTCAACGCCGTTCCATCCTCAAACTGACGACCGAACCAAGCGGACCGATCAGAGGCTCGAACAACTTCTCTGAACACTATGCGAATCTCACGAGACGGATTGGACACAAAGTCTCCCGACCGCCGAAATCCCATACAATTCGGCGATCTCCACCGCAATAGGAAACACCCCATTCGAAGTGGTGGATGATAAACTTCCCACCAGACCAGCCAAACTACACATTCAAAGCAATATTCCCACGGTTGACGCTCAACGCCGTGAATTCTCCACCATTTGGGATGAAAAATGACAGACACTCGCGAAGACACAAGCGGTGATGAACCGAGCAGCTGACCGATATCGCAGCGACGATGGTTTTGCCGCTGGCGACAAAGTTCTTCTTTGTTCGGCCAACATCAAACTCCGCGGAGCTGACTGTTCAAAGCTCAATCCTCAATGGTTGGGTCCAGTTTATATCGAGCGCGTGCAAACCCTTGTGGTTTCACGACTCAAACTCCTTGACACTATGCAAGTTCATCCGATGTTCCATATCAACAGACTCAAGCACTACCGAGACTCAAGAGAGTACTTCCCCGACAGGGATGTGCCTCCTCCTCCACATGTACAAGTGGACGAGGATACCGAGTACGTCATCAAGGACATCATTGGCCATCGGCGACGTGGTTAAACGACAGAATATCTTGTCAAGTCGCACGGCTACGTCGCCGCGCATATCAGTTGGGAACACTACGACAACCTCCGAGATGTCGACCACTCGATCGAAGGATGTTACTGTTGTCACCGGGCCACATCACCGTGCGCGCCGCGGCGTCACGGCAAAAAGGGGGGAAGTGTTACGTACCAGACGTACACGAGTCCCCAATCTTTCCGAGTGTGCATTTCTGTCATTACACAAATAGCCCACCAAGGTCGAGACTTGGGGTGGAGACCCCAATTTTCACTCCGACGGTCGACGGTAATTCGACCAACTGCCCTCGCCCTCCAACAAACCTTTTTGCGTCTTCTGACAACGTTGATCACTTTTGAGAACTCGCAACAGAAGTTTCACGAAGTTTCGATCGACTTCTTGACACATCGAAACACATCTAGCTTTACAAAGATGCATCTCGCATCTTCGTCGTTGATCCTCGAAGCCCCCCGGTTTCTCGGCGGAGCTTCTTGAATCCGACCACTCACGCCGCTCGACGACCAACACAACGACCCCGACTATACCTCAATCGTAACTCAACACTTGTATACATATGTTGGATCATTTCAACACTTGTTATCGAAGTACACTTACCGCTTATTACAAATTGCTCAAGTGTCTCAAATTCTCAATCGTGTTCTGCCTCACAACTTCTACCTGTTCACCATCTACGCTCTGTTCGGTACAACGTGTGGAGGGCTTGCTGATTCTATTGCGGAGGCTGGGAAATCGGTTGCTTTTATCCTACATACCGAGAATGGTTGCTTTTGTTTTGAGGGTTGGGAGGATAGTTACGTTTTGTGCGCGAGGTGGGTGTGTGAGAGTCACACATGGCGTTGTATTGGTATCTCGGCTATTTTATAGTATTAAGTTTGGGTACGATAAACCATGCATATAAACACGGTGAATTTTGTCTTTCTTTGCATCTATGGTCTATAGTTGCATCCATGAGCTCCACACGTTTGAAGGGTTGAATGAATCATATGCCGATCTTAAACCTCATGGGTAACCCTTGCACTTCTAGTCAAGTTCATGAGGTGGAAGGAAACATGGGCCTGTCCTATTGTTCTTAGTTCGACGCCTTTGTTTTTTAAAACACGATATCATAGCATAGAAATGATATTGTCTTGGGTTCAAGTTAATTATACCCAGTTTTCGGAACTGTATAGTGATGCACCATTGTCGCACACACCATATCGTATCTGACAATGCTGCATGAAAAACAACTCATAAGATGTCGCACAAAAAACAATGCACATGACAATGCCGTACATAATATAACGCATATGCCAACGTTAAAAGAAAAACCATAGGAATCCAGAAACTCTAAAAAAAGTCATGTTCTCGCCACATACCATGTAGCATTGATGCATGACATAATTTTTGTCATTCACTATGTCTCAGATGGATGCACCAATACACGTTTTCCCATGTCAGGTCCAAAACACATTATGTGAACCAGCATGAAGAAAGGGGTGGGTGGCTGGTAGATTTTGTTGCTGAGGCTGGGCGGGTGCTTGCTTTTGTAACACATGGTGGGCGGATGGTTGCTTTCTTCCGAACCATAGGCGGATCGTTGCTTTTACTCCGAACTGCGGGCTGATGAGAGTCACACTTTATGTTCAGGGGGGGAGTCCTTTTTACCCACCATTTGAAACATTTCTGCGCAGGTTACCCACGTTTGAAAAATTCAGTTATGTATCAGCCAATCGTGGGAGAAGATGACTAGTATGCCCACTTTTCGGCAGGTCCCTTCCGTTCTCCCCACACTTTTTAATCGGTGACCACAATGTCCAAAGTTTAAAAAAGAAGCACGTTTTAACCATTCTTTACGAGGTGACTCCGATACCCACTTTGAACATCCGCTCATCACTAAACGTGACGAGCGGATGTCCAAGGCTCGTGCTCCTAGACATCGCGAATCCTGTAGAACGGGGCCCACATCATCCCTGTCGCAAGTGACATTGGCCATTGAGGACCTAATCTTACTTTTTGAAAAGTACTAATATTCGTTCGTTTACAAATCGTTCCACACCATGCCCATAAAAAACCACCATTTGCTGTTCATCGACAATCGATCTGCTCAAACTACTCCTCATTGTTGAGGGATTATACACTTTGAGAAAAATTGAACGACACGATCTCTGTTGGCCATATAGATGGAACAGTTGAGGTTTGTCATATTCCCTAATGCAAATATTGGAGTTCTCTCCGAATCTTTGCAGAGCCCCCGAGACAAAAAGATGGGTGCGAGATGGTCGCCCTCGCTTCTTTCGTTCCATAACTCGTGCTATACGAGACATGGAACTGAGGAAAATCCTTGCTTCGGAAGTGCGAAAGACAGTACCCTGCAAGATATATAAGCCTCCATTTCATAACTGTGTATCGCACTATGTATCGCACACCGGAAGAAGAAAAGCAAGATCGACGAGGTCGTCCGCGTAGTATTTTCAAAAGAGGTCAATCATCGAAAGCGAATCCGTGCCTATTAAGTCGATCGAACAGTCGAGGTAAAACTTTGAGCTGTTAGATGGTACGATCCTACGAACCACGACTAGGTAAGTTTACAAAGAGATAGATGTTTGTGTCATATATATCTACAATACATATGTACGAGTCAAGATCTCGAATATTTCTACGGAGAAATATTATAGGGGCAGATTCCTTTCAACCCACCATTTGAAAAAGTTCTGCGTAGGTCACCCACGTTTTGGGAATCGTAGACCGGATTCCCCACTTTTTTTCCGAGTATTTACGCATTCCCCACTTTTTTCTCTTTTAAAAAATGGTGAAAAAAGTTGAGCGCGTTACCCACTTTTAACCATGACTCCGATACCCACTTTTGCGCGCGGCACGTCCATCCCGTACACATCGTGAATGTTTTCAAACAGACCCCCAGGCGCTGCCACCCACTCCTCGTTGCTTTTTCTCTCTCACCCGTATCTACCGTGCACGTACTATCTCACTTTCTCCCCTTGTCCCTGCTCACAATTGATGATGAGGGGGGGATGCGAGGGCGAGGGCTCGAGGCCGATGGCCTCGAGCCCTCGCCCTTGCGACGTTGCAGATTCGTGTCTTAGCTCGCTGGCCGTCGGCCAGCGAGCTGCATGCCGTCGGCCAGCGAGCTGCTGGCCGTCGGCGAACAGCCGGCCCTCAGCGAGCTGCTCGGCGGGCAGCTGCTGGCTTTCCGATGGCCAGCGAGCTGCTCGGCGGGCAGCTGCTGGCCGTCGGCGAGCTGCTGTCCGTCAGCGATTTGCTAGCCGTCGGCGAGCTGCTGTCCTTCGCATTCGGGGGGGAGAGGGCCGGCCCAGCCCTTCCCCCCCTCCCTCCCCCTCCCCCCCCAACCCCCTCCCCCTTGTGCTCTCCTTTGGTCGCGCGACCGATTCTGCCAACGTCCATTCGGTGGCAGAAATATCGGTCGCGCGACCATATTCTAGCACGTTTCTTTGTGGAAGGACGCAACGACGCAAAGTCGTCATTTTATAAACATGACATCAGAAAAACTTTCAGAAAAAGCCCCCTGCCAAAATCATCAGCAAAAGTCTACTAAAATACGTCTAGGGCATGCAGGCTCATGTTGGAAGAGACACGAGCTCTGGTGGTGAGTGGGAGAAATGCAGCACCAAGATTTGGCTAAGTCTGGAACGAATAGATTAAGAATCAAGGAGTGGTACAATGAGCCCTACGCTGAGCTTTTGTACTGGGGACTGGCGGCTAGCCCACCAGGCCCCGTCATCCCCGCCGCACCAAAAGGCACGGACGGGGAGTACACATGTCCCAGAACATGAAATCACAAACTGGAGGTCTCCCGAGGCACCGGAACAGTCAACCGTGTGCCCGGGTCTCGACCGACAGGAAAATATCAAATATACCCCAAACACAACCAGAATATATGGTGACACACTAGCATCACGGTCTAGCCAAGCTAGGCAAGTTTAGTCCTCCCGAGACGCCGGAACATGCAACCAGGCGTCCGGGTCTCAGCCACACGCAGACTACTGAGAAGCTGCTAGGAAGCTTCCTAGCCTTGCTGCTGCTGACGTGGCGACACTGTCCAGTCAGCTGACGCACTAGCAAGCAGGCAGGTGCAAGAAACAGCAAGGATCAGGCTAGGGAGGCGCGCAAAGTCTCATAAGCTTCAATAGCTTAGTAAATGCAGAGAGANCTGCTAGGAAGCTTCCTAGCCTTGCTGCTGCTGACGTGGCGACACTGTCCAGTCAGCTGACGCACTAGCAAGCAGGCAGGTGCAAGAAACAGCAAGGATCAGGCTAGGGAGACGCGCAAAGTCTCATAAGCTTCAATAGCTTAGTAAATGCAGAGAGAAATGACAAATGACAGGTCCACGACATAAGTACCTGCCGCGGCGCACGGCGGGTGTCGCACGCGGCAGTCCAAGAGCTGTCCTAAAACCGGCCCAAAACCACTGTTTTGGCCGTAACTCTGCGCACACATGTCAGAATCCTGCACCGTCTGAACCTACACGTGCAGAATCACAAGACGAACGCTACGACTGGTCACACGCATGCATCCATCGACTGACAGTGGGCGGACAATACAAAAACATGCAAATGGGCCGCATGGCCAGTCTGCCGAAAGATGCCTGCAAGACGTAGCAGGCACAGCAGAGAGTCCCGATGGCATCTGGGGCTCTGGAACAGTGGTCGCTCAGCTCCAAGAAGGTAGTCCGCCGTCTGGCATCGTGCCGGCGTCACCAGGGCCGCCTGCCTCAGGGATCTGCACGAGTATGGACACGGCCGAGTGGTCACAGTAAGCTGTACAAGAACGGAATAAATCACAACACTCCCCCATGACCCGATGGTACGCATGTCAATACGTGTACAGCACTGGTACAACCACAGAACGGATGATGCATACGGATGAGCCGCGACGTACATCCCACACTCAACCACTGTCACGCACGGGGCGAAGCCCAACAGAACGAATGGCCACCAGGAACTTTCTGCGGGCAAGTGCCTTCGTCAAGAAATCAGCGCGCTGCAAGTCAGTGCCAACCCACATGATGGAGATCACGCGTCGCTCCACCAGATCACGAACGAAGTGATGCTCAACCGCGATATGCTTCGTGCGAGCATGAAAAACACCAGAGTTCTCCGCAATGGCGAGAGCACTCTGGTTGTCGCAGCGCAGCACGATGGCGGGTACTGACTGCCCAAGCTCAAGAAACAAGCGCTGCAGCCAAACTGCCTCAGCAGCCCCTGCCCCCAAAGCCACATACTCTGCCTCTGACGAGCTACGTGCGATACAGCCCTGCTTCCCGCTTCGCCAGGACAAAGCGGTACCACCGAGCAAAAACACATAGCCCGTGCGACTGCGCCCGTCAGGGCTCCAAGCCCAATCGCTGTCAGTATAGCCGTCAATGACCACCGAACACTGCCGACGAAAGCAGAGTCCGAGATACGGCGTGGAGACCACGTACCGTACCACTCGCACAGCCGCGTGAAGAGCTCTCGCACGTGGAGCCTGCGAGAACTGAGCGAGGAGGTTGACGGCGAACGCGATGTCGGGA
>SZWC01003796.1:0-25105 GCA_023375785.1 Penium margaritaceum
GCAAACTGGTTGAGGAGTGGTGCGCAGTGGTTGCGGTGTGGTGCGAACTGGTTGCAGAGTGGTGGGAACTGGTTGCAGAGTGGTGCGAACTGGTTTTAGAGTGGTGCAAACTGGTTTCGGAGTGGTGCGAACTGGTTGCTGAGTGGTGTGAACTGGTTGCAGAGTGCTGTGAACTGGCTGCGGTCTGGTGCGAGCTGGTTGTGGAGTGGTGCAAACTGGTTGCGGAGTGGTGCGAACTGGTTGTGGAGTGGTACGAACTGGTTGCGGGGTGGTGCGATCTCGTCTTGGAGTGGTGGGAACTGGTTGCGGAGTGGTGCGAACTGGTTGCGGAGAGGTGCGACCTGGGTGCTGAGTGCTGCAAACCGGTTGCGGAGTGGTGCGAAATGGTTGTGGAGTCGTAGGATATGCTTGCGGAGAGGTGGGAACTGGTTGCGGAGTGGTGGGAACCGGTGGCGGAGTGGTGCGAACTGGTTGCGGAGTGGTGCAATCTGGTTGCCGATTGGTGCGAACTGGTTGAGGACTGGTGCGAACTGGTTGCGGAATGGTGCAAACTGGCTGAGGAGTGGTGCAAACTGGTTGTGGAGAGGTGCGAACTGGATGCTGAGTGTTGCAAACTAGTTGCGGAGTGGTGCGAACTGGTTTCAGAGTGGTGTAAACTGGTTGTGGAGTGGTGCGACCTGGTTGCAGAGTGGTGCGAACTGGTTCCAGAGTTGTGCATGCTGGTTTTGGAGTGGTAGGAACTGGTTGCGGAGTGGTGCACACTGGTTGCGAAGTGGTGCGAACTGGTTGCGGAGTAGTGCGAACTGGTTGTGGAGTGGTGCGAACTGGTTGCAGGGTGGTGCGAACTGGTTGCGTAGTGGTGTGAATTGCTTGCAGATTTGTGTGAACTGGTTGCACAGTGGTGCAAAATGGTTGCGGAGTGGTGCGAACTGGTTGGGGAGTGGTGCGAACTGGTTGCGGAGAGGTGGGAACTGGTTGCGAAGTGGTGCGAACTGGTTGCTGAGTGGTGCGAACTGGTTGCGGACTGGTGCCAACTGGTTGCGGAGTGGTGCGAAGTAGTTGCGGAGTTGTGCGAACTGGTTGCAGAGTGGTGCAAACTGGTTGCGGAGTGGTGCGAGCTGATTGCGGAGTGGTTTGAACTGGTTGCGGAGTGGTGCGAAGTAGTTGCGGAGTTGTGCGAACTGGTTGCAGAGTGGTGCAAACTGGTTGCGGAGTGGTGCGAGCTGATTGCGGAGTGGTTTGAACTGGTTGCGGAGTGGTGCGAAGTAGTTGCGGAGTTGTGCGAACTGGTTGCAGAGTGGTGCAAACTGGTTGCGGAGTGGTGCGAGCTGATTGCGGAGTGGTTTGAACTGGTTGCGGAGTGGTGCGAAGTAGTTGCGGAGTTGTGCGAACTGGTTGCAGAGTGGTGCAAACTGGTTGCGGAGTGGTGCGAGCTGATTGCGGAGTGGTTTGAACTGGTTGCGGAGTGGTGCGAAGTAGTTGCGGAGTTGTGCGAACTGGTTGCAGAGTGGTGCAAACTGGTTGCGGAGTGGTGCGAGCTGATTGCGGAGTGGTTTGAACTGGTTGCGGAGTGGTGCGAAGTAGTTGCGGAGTTGTGCGAACTGGTTGCAGAGTGGTGCAAACTGGTTGCGGAGTGGTGCGAGCTGATTGCGGAGTGGTTTGAACTGGTTGCGGAGTGGTGCGAAGTAGTTGCGGAGTTGTGCGAACTGGTTGCAGAGTGGTGCAAACTGGTTGCGGAGTGGTGCGAGCTGATTGCGGAGTGGTTTGAACTGGTTGCGGAGTGGTGCGAAGTAGTTGCGGAGTTGTGCGAACTGGTTGCAGAGTGGTGCAAACTGGTTGCGGAGTGGTGCGAGCTGATTGCGGAGTGGTTTGAACTGGTTGCGGAGTGGTGCGAAGTAGTTGCGGAGTTGTGCGAACTGGTTGCAGAGTGGTGCAAACTGGTTGCGGAGTGGTGCGAGCTGATTGCGGAGTGGTTTGAACTGGTTGCGGAGTGGTGCGAAGTAGTTGCGGAGTTGTGCGAACTGGTTGCAGAGTGGTGCAAACTGGTTGCGGAGTGGTGCGAGCTGATTGCGGAGTGGTTTGAACTGGTTGCGGAGTGGTGCGAAGTAGTTGCGGAGTTGTGCGAACTGGTTGCAGAGTGGTGCAAACTGGTTGCGGAGTGGTGCGAGCTGATTGCGGAGTGGTTTGAACTGGTTGCGGAGTGGTGCGAAGTAGTTGCGGAGTTGTGCGAACTGGTTGCAGAGTGGTGCAAACTGGTTGCGGAGTGGTGCGAGCTGATTGCGGAGTGGTTTGAACTGGTTGCGGAGTGGTGCGAAGTAGTTGCGGAGTTGTGCGAACTGGTTGCAGAGTGGTGCAAACTGGTTGCGGAGTGGTGCGAGCTGATTGCGGAGTGGTTTGAACTGGTTGCGGAGTGGTGCGAAGTAGTTGCGGAGTTGTGCGAACTGGTTGCAGAGTGGTGCAAACTGGTTGCGGAGTGGTGCGAGCTGATTGCGGAGTGGTTTGAACTGGTTGCGGAGTGGTGCGAAGTAGTTGCGGAGTTGTGCGAACTGGTTGCAGAGTGGTGCAAACTGGTTGCGGAGTGGTGCGAGCTGATTGCGGAGTGGTTTGAACTGGTTGCGGAGTGGTGCGAAGTAGTTGCGGAGTTGTGCGAACTGGTTGCAGAGTGGTGCAAACTGGTTGCGGAGTGGTGCGAGCTGATTGCGGAGTGGTTTGAACTGGTTGCGGAGTGGTGCGAAGTAGTTGCGGAGTTGTGCGAACTGGTTGCAGAGTGGTGCAAACTGGTTGCGGAGTGGTGCGAGCTGATTGCGGAGTGGTTTGAACTGGTTGCGGAGTGGTGCGAAGTAGTTGCGGAGTTGTGCGAACTGGTTGCAGAGTGGTGCAAACTGGTTGCGGAGTGGTGCGAGCTGATTGCGGAGTGGTTTGAACTGGTTGCGGAGTGGTGCGAAGTAGTTGCGGAGTTGTGCGAACTGGTTGCAGAGTGGTGCAAACTGGTTGCGGAGTGGTGCGAGCTGATTGCGGAGTGGTTTGAACTGGTTGCGGAGTGGTGCGAAGTAGTTGCGGAGTTGTGCGAACTGGTTGCAGAGTGGTGCAAACTGGTTGCGGAGTGGTGCGAGCTGATTGCGGAGTGGTTTGAACTGGTTGCGGAGTGGTGCGAAGTAGTTGCGGAGTTGTGCGAACTGGTTGCAGAGTGGTGCAAACTGGTTGCGGAGTGGTGCGAGCTGATTGCGGAGTGGTTTGAACTGGTTGCGGAGTGGTGCGAAGTAGTTGCGGAGTTGTGCGAACTGGTTGCAGAGTGGTGCAAACTGGTTGCGGAGTGGTGCGAGCTGATTGCGGAGTGGTTTGAACTGGTTGCGGAGTGGTGCGAAGTAGTTGCGGAGTTGTGCGAACTGGTTGCAGAGTGGTGCAAACTGGTTGCGGAGTGGTGCGAGCTGATTGCGGAGTGGTTTGAACTGGTTGCGGAGTGGTGCGAAGTAGTTGCGGAGTTGTGCGAACTGGTTGCAGAGTGGTGCAAACTGGTTGCGGAGTGGTGCGAGCTGATTGCGGAGTGGTTTGAACTGGTTGCGGAGTGGTGCGAAGTAGTTGCGGAGTTGTGCGAACTGGTTGCAGAGTGGTGCAAACTGGTTGCGGAGTGGTGCGAGCTGATTGCGGAGTGGTTTGAACTGGTTGCGGAGTGGTGCGAAGTAGTTGCGGAGTTGTGCGAACTGGTTGCAGAGTGGTGCAAACTGGTTGCGGAGTGGTGCGAGCTGATTGCGGAGTGGTTTGAACTGGTTGCGGAGTGGTGCGAAGTAGTTGCGGAGTTGTGCGAACTGGTTGCAGAGTGGTGCAAACTGGTTGCGGAGTGGTGCGAGCTGATTGCGGAGTGGTTTGAACTGGTTGCGGAGTGGTGCGAAGTAGTTGCGGAGTTGTGCGAACTGGTTGCAGAGTGGTGCAAACTGGTTGCGGAGTGGTGCGAGCTGATTGCGGAGTGGTTTGAACTGGTTGCGGAGTGGTGCGAAGTAGTTGCGGAGTTGTGCGAACTGGTTGCAGAGTGGTGCAAACTGGTTGCGGAGTGGTGCGAGCTGATTGCGGAGTGGTTTGAACTGGTTGCGGAGTGGTGCGAAGTAGTTGCGGAGTTGTGCGAACTGGTTGCAGAGTGGTGCAAACTGGTTGCGGAGTGGTGCGAGCTGATTGCGGAGTGGTTTGAACTGGTTGCGGAGTGGTGCGAAGTAGTTGCGGAGTTGTGCGAACTGGTTGCAGAGTGGTGCAAACTGGTTGCGGAGTGGTGCGAGCTGATTGCGGAGTGGTTTGAACTGGTTGCGGAGTGGTGCGAACTGGTTGGGGAGTGGTGCGAACTGGTTGCGGAGTGGTGCAAACTGGTTGTGGAGTGGTGGGAAATGGATGTTGAATGGTGCGAACTGGTTACGGAGTAGTGCGAGCTGGTTGCGAGGTGGTGCGAACTGGTTGCGGAGTGGTGCGAACTGGTTGCGGAGTCGTAACAACTGATCGCAGAGTGGTGCGGATTGGTTTCGGAGTTGTGCGAACTGGTTGCAGAGTGGTGCGAACGTGTTGCGGAGTGGTGAGAATTGGTTGCGGAGTGGTGTGAACTGGTTGCGAAGTGATGCAAACTGGTTGTGGAGTGGTGTGAGCTCGTTGCGGAGTGGTGCAACTGGTTGCGGAGTGGTGCAAACTGGTTGCGGAGTGGTACAAACTGGTTGCGGAGTGGTGCGAACTGGCTGCGGAGTGGTGCAAACTGGTTGAGATGTTTTTCAGCCTGGCTGCGCAGTAGTGCGAACAGGTTGCGGAGTGGTGCGATGTGGTTGCGGAGTTGTGCGATCTGGTTGCGGATTTGTGCGAACTGGTTGCGGAATGGTGCAAACTGGTTGCAAAGTGGTGTGAACTGTTTGCGGAGTGGTGCGACCTGGGTGCCGAGTGGTGCGAATCGGTTGCGGAGTGGTGCGAAATGGTTGCGGAGTTGTGGGAACTGGTTGCGGAGAGGTGCGAACTGGTTGCGGAGTGGTGCGAACTGGTTGTGGAATGGTGCGAACTGGTTGCGGACTGGTGCGAACTGGTTTTGGAGTGGTGGGAACTGGTTGCGGAGTGGTTCCACCTGGGTGCCGCGTGGTGCGAACCGGTTGCGGAGTGGTGCGGAATGGTTGCGGAGTGGTGGGAACTGCTTGGGGAGAGGTGCAAATTGGTTGCGGGGTGGTGGGAACTGGTTGTGAATGGGTGCAAACTGGTTGCAAAGTGGTGCGAACTGGTTGCGGAGTGGTGCGAACTGGTTGCGGAGTGGTGCGAAAGGGTTGCAGAGTGGTGCAAACTGGTCAAGGAGTGGGGTGAACTGGCTGCAGAGTGGTGCGAACTGGTTGCGGAGTCGTGGGAACTGGTTGGGGAGTGGTGCAAACTGACTGCGGAGTGGTGTGAACTGGTTTCGGAGTGGTGCGAACTGGGTGCGGAGTGGTCCGAACTGGTTGCAGAGTGGTGGGATCTGGTTGCGGAGTGGTGCAAACTGGTTTCGGAGTGGTGCAAACTGGTTGCAGTGTGGTGCGATCTGGTTGCGGATTGGTGCAAACTGGTTGCGGAGTGGTGCAAACTGGTTGCAGTGTGGTGCGATCTGGTTGCGGATTGGTGCAAACTGGTTGCGGAGTGGTGCAAAGTGGTTGCGGAGTGGTGCGAACTGGTTGTGGAGTGGTGCGAGCAGGTTGCAGAGTGGTGCGAACTGGTTGCGGATTGGTGCAAACGGGTTGCGGAGTGGTGCAAACTGGTTGCGGAGTGACGAGAACTGGTTGCGGAGTGGTGCGAACTGGTTGAGGAATGGTGCGAGCTCGTTGAGGAGTTGTGCACACGGGTTGCAGAGTGGTGCAAACTGGTTGCGGAGTGGTGCAAACTGGGTGCGGAGTGGTACGAACTGGTTGCGGAGTGGTGCAAACTGGTTTCGGAGTGGTGTGAACTGGTTGCTGAGTGGTGGGAACTGGTTGCAGAGTGGTGTGAACTGGTTGCGGACTGCTGCGAGCTGGCTGTGGAGTGATGCAAACTGGTTGCGGAGTGGTGCAAACTGGTTTTGGAGTGGTGCGAACCGGTTGCGGGGTGGTGCGAACTGGTCTTGGAGTGGTGGGAACTGGTTGCAGAGTGGTGCGAACTGGTTGCGGAGTGAAGCGACCTGGGTGCCGATTGCTGCGAACCGGTTGCGGAGTGGTGCGAAATGGTTGTGGAGTGGTAGGAACTGCTTGCGGAGAGGTGGGAACTGGTTGCGGAGTGGTGGGAACCAGTCGCGGAGTGGTGCAAACTGGTTGCGGAGTGGTGCAATCTCGTTGCGGATTGGTGCAAACTGGTTGCGGAGTTGTGCAAACTGGTTGAGGAGTGGTGCAAACTGGTTGTGGAGAGGTGCAAACTGGATGCGGAGTGTTGCGAACTGGTTTTGGAGTGGTGCGAACTGGTTGCAGAGTGGTGTAAACTGGTTGTGGAGTGGTGCGACCTGGTTGCGGAGTGGTGCGAACTGGTTGCGGAGTGCTGCGAACTGGTTGTGGAGTGGTGGGAACTGGTTGCGGAGAGGCGCGAACTAGTTGAGAAGTGGTGCGAACTGGTTGCGGAGTGGTACCCACTGGTTGCGGAGTGGTGCGAACTGGTCGCGGAGTGGTGCGAACTGGTCGCCGACTGGTGCAAACTGGTTGCGGAGTGGTGTAAACTGGTTGCGGAGTGGTGCGAACTGGGTGCGGAGTGGTGCGAACGGGTTGAGGAGTGGTGCGAACTGGTTGCAGAGTGCTGCGAACTGGTTGAGGAGTGGTGCGAACTGGTTGCAGAGTGCTGCGAACTGGTTGAGGAGTGGTGCGAACTGGTTGCAGAGTGCTGCGAACTGGTTGAGGAGTGGTGCGAACTGGTTGCAGAGTGCTGCGAACTGGTTGAGGAGTGGTGCGAACTGGTTGCAGAGTGCTGCGAACTGGTTGAGGAGTGGTGCGAACTGGTTGCAGAGTGCTGCGAACTGGTTGAGGAGTGGTGCGAACTGGTTGCAGAGTGCTGCGAACTGGTTGAGGAGTGGTGCGAACTGGTTGCAGAGTGCTGCGAACTGGTTGAGGAGTGGTGCGAACTGGTTGCAGAGTGCTGCGAACTGGTTGAGGAGTGGTGCGAACTGGTTGCAGAGTGCTGCGAACTGGTTGAGGAGTGGTGCGAACTGGTTGCAGAGTGCTGCGAACTGGTTGAGGAGTGGTGCGAACTGGTTGCAGAGTGCTGCGAACTGGTTGAGGAGTGGTGCGAACTGGTTGCAGAGTGCTGCGAACTGGTTGAGGAGTGGTGCGAACTGGTTGCAGAGTGCTGCGAACTGGTTGAGGAGTGGTGCGAACTGGTTGCAGAGTGCTGCGAACTGGTTGAGGAGTGGTGCGAACTGGTTGCAGAGTGCTGCGAACTGGTTGAGGAGTGGTGCGAACTGGTTGCAGAGTGCTGCGAACTGGTTGAGGAGTGGTGCGAACTGGTTGCAGAGTGCTGCGAACTGGTTGAGGAGTGGTGCGAACTGGTTGCAGAGTGCTGCGAACTGGTTGAGGAGTGGTGCGAACTGGTTGCAGAGTGCTGCGAACTGGTTGAGGAGTGGTGCGAACTGGTTGCAGAGTGCTGCGAACTGGTTGAGGAGTGGTGCGAACTGGTTGCAGAGTGCTGCGAACTGGTTGAGGAGTGGTGCGAACTGGTTGCAGAGTGCTGCGAACTGGTTGAGGAGTGGTGCGAACTGGTTGCAGAGTGCTGCGAACTGGTTGAGGAGTGGTGCGAACTGGTTGCAGAGTGCTGCGAACTGGTTGAGGAGTGGTGCGAACTGGTTGCAGAGTGCTGCGAACTGGTTGAGGAGTGGTGCGAACTGGTTGCAGAGTGCTGCGAACTGGTTGAGGAGTGGTGCGAACTGGTTGCAGAGTGCTGCGAACTGGTTGAGGAGTGGTGCGAACTGGTTGCAGAGTGCTGCGAACTGGTTGAGGAGTGGTGCGAACTGGTTGCAGAGTGCTGCGAACTGGTTGAGGAGTGGTGCGAACTGGTTGCAGAGTGCTGCGAACTGGTTGAGGAGTGGTGCGAACTGGTTGCAGAGTGCTGCGAACTGGTTGAGGAGTGGTGCGAACTGGTTGCAGAGTGCTGCGAACTGGTTGAGGAGTGGTGCGAACTGGTTGCAGAGTGCTGCGAACTGGTTGAGGAGTGGTGCGAACTGGTTGCAGAGTGCTGCGAACTGGTTGAGGAGTGGTGCGAACTGGTTGCAGAGTGCTGCGAACTGGTTGAGGAGTGGTGCGAACTGGTTGCAGAGTGCTGCGAACTGGTTGAGGAGTGGTGCGAACTGGTTGCAGAGTGCTGCGAACTGGTTGAGGAGTGGTGCGAACTGGTTGCAGAGTGCTGCGAACTGGTTGAGGAGTGGTGCGAACTGGTTGCAGAGTGCTGCGAACTGGTTGAGGAGTGGTGCGAACTGGTTGCAGAGTGCTGCGAACTGGTTGAGGAGTGGTGCGAACTGGTTGCAGAGTGCTGCGAACTGGTTGAGGAGTGGTGCGAACTGGTTGCGGAGTGGTGGGAACTGGTTTCGGAGTGGTGCGAACTGGATGCGGTGTGGTGCGAACTGGTTGCGGAGTGGTGGGATCTGGTTACGGAGTGGTGCAAACTGGTTTCGGAGTGGTGCAAACTGGTTGCGGAGTGGTGCGATCTGGTTGCGGATTGGTGCAAACGGGTTGCGGAGTCGTGCAAATTGGTTGCGGAGTGGTGTGAACTGGTTGTGGAGTGGTGCGAACTGGTTGCAGAGTGGTGCAAACTGGTTGCGGAGTGGTGCAAACTGGTTGCGGAGTGGTGCGAACTTGTTGCGGAGTGGTGAGAACTGGTTGCGGAGTGGTAAGAACTACTTGAGGAATGGTGCGAACCCGTTGACGAGTTGTGCATACGGGTTGGAGAGTGGTGCAAACTGGTTGCGGAGTGGTACGAACTGGTTGCGGACTGGTGCAAACTGGTTGCAAAGTGGTGCAAAATGGTTGCGGAATGGTGCAAACTGGTTGCGGAGTGGTGCGAACTGGTTTCAGAGTGGTGCGAACTGGATGCATAGTGGTGTAAACTGGTTGCGGAGTGGTGCGAGCTTGTTAAGGAGTGGTGCGAACTGGTTGCGGAGTGGTTCGAACTGGTTGCGGAGTGGTGCAAACTGGATGCGGAGTGGTGCGAACTGGTTGCGGAGTCGTGCGAACTGGTTGCGGAGTGGTGCAAACTGATTGCGGAGTGGTGCGAACTGGTTGCGAAGTGGTGCAAACTGGTTGTGGGGTGATGCGAACTGGATGCAGAGTGGTGCGAACTGGTTGCGCAGTGGTGCGAAGTGGTTACGGAGAGGTGCGAACTGGTTGCAGAGTGGTGCGAACTGGATGCATAGTGGTGTAAACTGGTTGCGGAGTGGTGCGAACTGGTTGGGGAGTGGTGCGAACTGGTTGGGGAGTGGTGCGAACTGGTTGGGGAGTGGTGCGAACTGGTTGGGGAGTGGTGCGAACTGGTTGGGGAGTGGTGCGAACTGGTTGGGGAGTGGTGCGAACTGGTTGGGGAGTGGTGCGAACTGGTTGGGGAGTGGTGCGAACTGGTTGGGGAGTGGTGCGAACTGGTTGGGGAGTGGTGCGAACTGGTTGGGGAGTGGTGCGAACTGGTTGGGGAGTGGTGCGAACTGGTTGGGGAGTGGTGCGAACTGGTTGGGGAGTGGTGCGAACTGGTTGGGGAGTGGTGCGAACTGGTTGGGGAGTGGTGCGAACTGGTTGGGGAGTGGTGCGAACTGGTTGGGGAGTGGTGCGAACTGGTTGGGGAGTGGTGCGAACTGGTTGGGGAGTGGTGCGAACTGGTTGGGGAGTGGTGCGAACTGGTTGGGGAGTGGTGCGAACTGGTTGGGGAGTGGTGCGAACTGGTTGGGGAGTGGTGCGAACTGGTTGGGGAGTGGTGCGAACTGGTTGGGGAGTGGTGCGAACTGGTTGGGGAGTGGTGCGAACTGGTTGGGGAGTGGTGCGAACTGGTTGGGGAGTGGTGCGAACTGGTTGGGGAGTGGTGCGAACTGGTTGGGGAGTGGTGCGAACTGGTTGGGGAGTGGTGCGAACTGGTTGGGGAGTGGTGCGAACTGGTTGGGGAGTGGTGCGAACTGGTTGGGGAGTGGTGCGAACTGGTTGGGGAGTGGTGCGAACTGGTTGGGGAGTGGTGCGAACTGGTTGGGGAGTGGTGCGAACTGGTTGGGGAGTGGTGCGAACTGGTTGGGGAGTGGTGCGAACTGGTTGGGGAGTGGTGCGAACTGGTTGGGGAGTGGTGCGAACTGGTTGGGGAGTGGTGCGAACTGGTTGGGGAGTGGTGCGAACTGGTTGGGGAGTGGTGCGAACTGGTTGGGGAGTGGTGCGAACTGGTTGGGGAGTGGTGCGAACTGGTTGGGGAGTGGTGCGAACTGGTTGGGGAGTGGTGCGAACTGGTTGGGGAGTGGTGCGAACTGGTTGGGGAGTGGTGCGAACTGGTTGGGGAGTGGTGCGAACTGGTTGGGGAGTGGTGCGAACTGGTTGGGGAGTGGTGCGAACTGGTTGGGGAGTGGTGCGAACTGGTTGGGGAGTGGTGCGAACTGGTTGGGGAGTGGTGCGAACTGGTTGGGGAGTGGTGCGAACTGGTTGGGGAGTGGTGCGAACTGGTTGGGGAGTGGTGCGAACTGGTTGGGGAGTGGTGCGAACTGGTTGGGGAGTGGTGCGAACTGGTTGGGGAGTGGTGCGAACTGGTTGGGGAGTGGTGCGAACTGGTTGGGGAGTGGTGCGAACTGGTTGGGGAGTGGTGCGAACTGGTTGGGGAGTGGTGCGAACTGGTTGGGGAGTGGTGCGAACTGGTTGGGGAGTGGTGCGAACTGGTTGGGGAGTGGTGCGAACTGGTTGGGGAGTGGTGCGAACTGGTTGGGGAGTGGTGCGAACTGGTTGGGGAGTGGTGCGAACTGGTTGGGGAGTGGTGCGAACTGGTTGGGGAGTGGTGCGAACTGGTTGGGGAGTGGTGCGAACTGGTTGGGGAGTGGTGCGAACTGGTTGGGGAGTGGTGCGAACTGGTTGGGGAGTGGTGCGAACTGGTTGGGGAGTGGTGCGAACTGGTTGGGGAGTGGTGCGAACTGGTTGGGGAGTGGTGCGAACTGGTTGGGGAGTGGTGCGAACTGGTTGGGGAGTGGTGCGAACTGGTTGGGGAGTGGTGCGAACTGGTTGCGGAGTGGTGCGAACTGGGTGCGGAGTGGTGCGAACTGGTTGCGGAGTGGTGCTATCTGGTTGCGGAGTGGTGTAAACTGGTTTCGGAATGGTGCAAACTGGTTGCGGAGTGGTGCAATCTGGTTGCGGACTGTTGCAAACTGGTTGCGGAGTGGTGCGAATTGGTTGAGAGTGGTGCGAACTGGTTGTGGAGTGGTGTGAACTGGTTGCAGAGTGGTGGGAACTGGTTGCGGAGTGGTGCAAACTGATTGCGGAGTGGTGCGAACTGGTTGCGAAGTGGTGAGAACTGGTTGCGGAGTTGTGCGAACTGGTTGGGGAATGGTGCGAACTCGTTGAAGAGTGGTGCAAACGGGCTGCAGAGTGGTGCAAACTGGTTGCAGAGTGGTGCAAACGAGCTGCAGTGTGGTGCAAACTGGTTGCGGAGTGGTACAAACTGGTTTCGAAGTGGTGCAAACTGGTTGCAAAGTGGTGCAAAATGGTTGCGGGGTGGTGCGAACTGGTTGCAGAAGAGTGGGAATTGGGTGTGGAGTGGTGCGAACTGGTTGCGTAGTGGTGCAAATTGGTTGCGAGTGGTGCAAAGTGGTTGCGGAGTGGTGCGAACTGGTTGTGGAGTTATGCGAACTGGTTGCGGCGTGGTGCGAACTGGTTGCGGAGTGGTGTAAACTGGTTGCGGAGTGGTGCTAACTGGTTGTGGAGAGGTGCCAACTGGTTGCAGAGTGGTGCGAACTGGTTGGGGAGTGGTGCGACCTGGTTGCGGAGTGGTGCGAACCGGTTGCGGAATGGTGCGAACTGGTTGCGGAGTGGTGCGATCTGGTTGCGGATTGGTGCAAACTGGTTGCGGAGTTGTGCGACATGGTTGTGGAGTGGTGCGAACTGGTTGCCGAGTGGTGCGAACTGGTTGCGGACTGGTACGAACTGGTTGAGGAGTGGTGCGAACTGGTTGCGGACTGGTACGAACTGGTTGAGGAGTGGTGCGAACTGGTTGCGGACTGGTACGAACTGGTTGAGGAGTGGTGCGAACTGGTTGCGGACTGGTACGAACTGGTTGAGGAGTGGTGCGAACTGGTTGCGGACTGGTACGAACTGGTTGAGGAGTGGTGCGAACTGGTTGCGGACTGGTACGAACTGGTTGAGGAGTGGTGCGAACTGGTTGCGGACTGGTACGAACTGGTTGAGGAGTGGTGCGAACTGGTTGCGGACTGGTACGAACTGGTTGAGGAGTGGTGCGAACTGGTTGCGGACTGGTACGAACTGGTTGAGGAGTGGTGCGAACTGGTTGCGGACTGGTACGAACTGGTTGAGGAGTGGTGCGAACTGGTTGCGGACTGGTACGAACTGGTTGAGGAGTGGTGCGAACTGGTTGCGGACTGGTACGAACTGGTTGAGGAGTGGTGCGAACTGGTTGCGGACTGGTACGAACTGGTTGAGGAGTGGTGCGAACTGGTTGCGGACTGGTACGAACTGGTTGAGGAGTGGTGCGAACTGGTTGCGGACTGGTACGAACTGGTTGAGGAGTGGTGCGAACTGGTTGCGGACTGGTACGAACTGGTTGAGGAGTGGTGCGAACTGGTTGCGGACTGGTACGAACTGGTTGAGGAGTGGTGCGAACTGGTTGCGGACTGGTACGAACTGGTTGAGGAGTGGTGCGAACTGGTTGCGGACTGGTACGAACTGGTTGAGGAGTGGTGCGAACTGGTTGCGGACTGGTACGAACTGGTTGAGGAGTGGTGCGAACTGGTTGCGGACTGGTACGAACTGGTTGAGGAGTGGTGCGAACTGGTTGCGGACTGGTACGAACTGGTTGAGGAGTGGTGCGAACTGGTTGCGGACTGGTACGAACTGGTTGAGGAGTGGTGCGAACTGGTTGCGGACTGGTACGAACTGGTTGAGGAGTGGTGCGAACTGGTTGCGGACTGGTACGAACTGGTTGAGGAGTGGTGCGAACTGGTTGCGGACTGGTACGAACTGGTTGAGGAGTGGTGCGAACTGGTTGCGGACTGGTACGAACTGGTTGAGGAGTGGTGCGAACTGGTTGCGGACTGGTACGAACTGGTTGAGGAGTGGTGCGAACTGGTTGCGGACTGGTGCGAACTGGTTGCGGAGTGGTGCAAACTGGTTGAGGAGTGGTGCGCAGTGGTTGCGGTGTGGTGCGAACTGGTTGCAGAGTGGTGGGAACTGGTTGCAGAGTGGTGCGAACTGGTTTTAGAGTGGTGCAAACTGGTTTCGGAGTGGTGTGAACTGGTTGCTGAGTGGTGTGAACTGGTTGCAGAGTGGTGTGAACTGGCTGCGGTCTGGTGCGAGCTGGTTGTGGAGTGGTGCAAACTGGTTGTGGAGTGGTGCGAACTGGTTGTGGAGTGGTGCGAACTGGTTGCGGGGTGGTGCGATCTCGTTTTGGAGTGGTGGGAACTGGTTGCGGAGTGGTGCCAACTGGTTGCGGAGAGGTGCCACCTGGGTGCTGAGTGCTGCAAACCGGTTGCGGAGTGGTGCGAAATGGTTGTGGAGTCGTAGGATATGCTTGGGGAGAGGTGGGAACTGGTTGCGGAGTGGTGGGAACCGGTGGCGGAGTGGTGCGAACTGGTTGCGGAGTGGTGCAATCTGGTTGCCGATTGGTGTGAACTGGTTGAGGACTGGTGCACACTGGTTGCGGAATGGTGCAAACTGGCTGAGGAGTGGTGCAAACTGGTTGTGGAGAGGTGCGAACTGGATGCTGAGTGTTGCAAACTGGTTGCGGAGTGGTGCGAACTGGTTGCAGAGTGGTATAAACTGGTTATGGAGTGGTGCGACCTGGTTGCAGAGTGGTGTGAACTGGTTCCAGAGTTGTGCAAGCTGGTTGCGGAGTGGTGGGAACTGGTTGCGGAGTGGTGCACACTGGTTGCGAAGTGGTGCGAACTGGTTGCGGAGTAGTGCGAACTGGTTGCGGAGTGGTGCGAACGGGTTGCGGAGTGGTGCGAACTGGTCAAGGAGTGGTGCGAACTGGCTGCAAAGTGGTGCCAACTGGTTGCGGAGTCGTGTGAACTGGTTGCGGAGTGGTGCAAACTGGTTGCGGAGTGGTGCGAACTAGGTACGGAGTGGTGCGAACTGGTTGCGGAGTAGTGCGAACTGGTTGCGGAGTGGTGCGAACGGGTTGCGGAGTGGTGCGAACTGGTCAAGGAGTGGTGCGAACTGGCTGCAAAGTGGTGCCAACTGGTTGCGGAGTCGTGTGAACTGGTTGCGGAGTGGTGCAAACTGGTTGCGGAGTGGTGCGAACTAGGTACGGAGTGGTGCGAACTGGTTGCGGAGTAGTGCGAACTGGTTGCGGAGTGGTGCGAACGGGTTGCGGAGTGGTGCGAACTGGTCAAGGAGTGGTGCGAACTGGCTGCAAAGTGGTGCCAACTGGTTGCGGAGTCGTGTGAACTGGTTGCGGAGTGGTGCAAACTGGTTGCGGAGTGGTGCGAACTAGGTACGGAGTGGTGCGAACTGGTTGCGGAGTAGTGCGAACTGGTTGCGGAGTGGTGCGAACGGGTTGCGGAGTGGTGCGAACTGGTCAAGGAGTGGTGCGAACTGGCTGCAAAGTGGTGCCAACTGGTTGCGGAGTCGTGTGAACTGGTTGCGGAGTGGTGCAAACTGGTTGCGGAGTGGTGCGAACTAGGTACGGAGTGGTGCGAACTGGTTGCGGAGTAGTGCGAACTGGTTGCGGAGTGGTGCGAACGGGTTGCGGAGTGGTGCGAACTGGTCAAGGAGTGGTGCGAACTGGCTGCAAAGTGGTGCCAACTGGTTGCGGAGTCGTGTGAACTGGTTGCGGAGTGGTGCAAACTGGTTGCGGAGTGGTGCGAACTAGGTACGGAGTGGTGCGAACTGGTTGCGGAGTAGTGCGAACTGGTTGCGGAGTGGTGCGAACGGGTTGCGGAGTGGTGCGAACTGGTCAAGGAGTGGTGCGAACTGGCTGCAAAGTGGTGCCAACTGGTTGCGGAGTCGTGTGAACTGGTTGCGGAGTGGTGCAAACTGGTTGCGGAGTGGTGCGAACTAGGTACGGAGTGGTGCGAACTGGTTGCGGAGTAGTGCGAACTGGTTGCGGAGTGGTGCGAACGGGTTGCGGAGTGGTGCGAACTGGTCAAGGAGTGGTGCGAACTGGCTGCAAAGTGGTGCCAACTGGTTGCGGAGTCGTGTGAACTGGTTGCGGAGTGGTGCAAACTGGTTGCGGAGTGGTGCGAACTAGGTACGGAGTGGTGCGAACTGGTTGCGGAGTAGTGCGAACTGGTTGCGGAGTGGTGCGAACGGGTTGCGGAGTGGTGCGAACTGGTCAAGGAGTGGTGCGAACTGGCTGCAAAGTGGTGCCAACTGGTTGCGGAGTCGTGTGAACTGGTTGCGGAGTGGTGCAAACTGGTTGCGGAGTGGTGCGAACTAGGTACGGAGTGGTGCGAACTGGTTGCGGAGTAGTGCGAACTGGTTGCGGAGTGGTGCGAACGGGTTGCGGAGTGGTGCGAACTGGTCAAGGAGTGGTGCGAACTGGCTGCAAAGTGGTGCCAACTGGTTGCGGAGTCGTGTGAACTGGTTGCGGAGTGGTGCAAACTGGTTGCGGAGTGGTGCGAACTAGGTACGGAGTGGTGCGAACTGGTTGCGGAGTAGTGCGAACTGGTTGCGGAGTGGTGCGAACGGGTTGCGGAGTGGTGCGAACTGGTCAAGGAGTGGTGCGAACTGGCTGCAAAGTGGTGCCAACTGGTTGCGGAGTCGTGTGAACTGGTTGCGGAGTGGTGCAAACTGGTTGCGGAGTGGTGCGAACTAGGTACGGAGTGGTGCGAACTGGTTGCGGAGTAGTGCGAACTGGTTGCGGAGTGGTGCGAACGGGTTGCGGAGTGGTGCGAACTGGTCAAGGAGTGGTGCGAACTGGCTGCAAAGTGGTGCCAACTGGTTGCGGAGTCGTGTGAACTGGTTGCGGAGTGGTGCAAACTGGTTGCGGAGTGGTGCGAACTAGGTACGGAGTGGTGCGAACTGGTTGCGGAGTAGTGCGAACTGGTTGCGGAGTGGTGCGAACGGGTTGCGGAGTGGTGCGAACTGGTCAAGGAGTGGTGCGAACTGGCTGCAAAGTGGTGCCAACTGGTTGCGGAGTCGTGTGAACTGGTTGCGGAGTGGTGCAAACTGGTTGCGGAGTGGTGCGAACTAGGTACGGAGTGGTGCGAACTGGTTGCGGAGTAGTGCGAACTGGTTGCGGAGTGGTGCGAACTGGTTGCGGAGTGGTGCGAATTGGTTGCGGAGTGGTGCGAACTGGTTGTGGAGTGGTGCGAACTGGTTGCAGAGTGGTGCAAACTGGTTGCGGAGTGGTGCAAACTGGTTGCGGAGTGGTGCGAACTGATTGCGGAGTGGTGAGAACTGGTTGCAGAGTTGTGCGAACTGGTTGGGGAATGGTGCAAACTCGTTGAGGAGTGGTGCAAACGGGCTGCAGAGTGGTGCAAACTGGTTGCAGAGTGGTGCAAACGAGCTGCAGAGTGGTGCAAACTGGTTATGGAGTGGTACGAACTGGTTTCGGAGTGGTGCAAACTGGTTGCAAAGTGGTGCGAAATGGTTGCGGGGTGGAGCGAACTGGTTGCGGAAGAGTGGGAACTGGTTGCGATGTGGTGCGAACTGGTTGCGTAGTGGTGCGAACTGGTTGCGAGCGGTGCGAAGTGGTTGCAGAGTGGTGCGAACTGGTTGTGGAGTTATGTGAACTGGTTGCGGAGTGGTGCGGACTGGTTGCGGAGTGGTGTAAACCGGTTGCGGAGTGGTGCGAACTGGTTGGGGAGTGGTGCCAACTGGTTGCAGAGTGGTGCGAACTGGTTGCGGAGTGGTGCGAACTGGGTGCGGAGCGAACTGGTTGCGGAGTGGTGTGGTGCGAACCGGTTGCAGAGTGGTGCGAACTGGTTGCGGAGTGGTGCGAACTGGTTGCGGAGAGGTGGGAACCGGTTTCAAACTGGTGCGAACTGGTTGCCGAGTGGTGCGAACTGGTTTCAAAGTGGTGCCAACTGGTTGCGGAGTGGTGGGAACTGGTTGTGGAGTGGTGCGAACTGGTTGAGGAGTGGTGCAAACTGGTTGAGGAGGGGTGCGAAGTGGTTGTGGAGTGGTGCGAAAGGGTTGCGGAGTGGTGCAAACTGGCTGAGGAGTTGTATGAACTGGTTTTGGAGTGGTGCGAACTGGTTTCGGAGTGGTGCGAACTGGTTGCGGAGTGGTGCGAACTGGTTGTGGAGTGGTGCGAACTGGTTTCGGAGTGGTGCGAACTGGTTGCGGATTGGTGCGAACTGGTTGCGGAGTGGTGTGAACTGGATGCGGAGTGGTGCGAACTGGTTGTGGAGTGGTGCAAACTGGCTGTGGAGTGGTGCGAACTGGTTGCGGAGTGGTGCAAGCTGGTTGCGCAGTGGTGCAAACTGGTTGTGGAGTGGTGCCGACTGGTTGCGGAGTGGTGCGAACTGGTTGCGGAGCCGTAACAACTGATCGCAGAGTGGTGCGGATTGGTTGCGGAGTTGTGCGAACTGGTTGCAGAGTGGTGCGAACGTGTTGCGGAGTGGTGCGAACTGGTTGCGGAGTCGTAACAACTGATCGCAGAGTGGTGCGGATTGGTTGCGGAGTTGTGCGAACTGGTTGCAGAGTGGTGCGAACGTGTTGCGGAGTGGTGCGAACTGGTTGCGGAGTCGTAACAACTGATCGCAGAGTGGTGCGGATTGGTTGCGGAGTTGTGCGAACTGGTTGCAGAGTGGTGCGAACGTGTTGCGGAGTGGTGCGAACTGGTTGCGGAGTCGTAACAACTGATCGCAGAGTGGTGCGGATTGGTTGCGGAGTTGTGCGAACTGGTTGCAGAGTGGTGCGAACGTGTTGCGGAGTGGTGCGAACTGGTTGCGGAGTCGTAACAACTGATCGCAGAGTGGTGCGGATTGGTTGCGGAGTTGTGCGAACTGGTTGCAGAGTGGTGCGAACGTGTTGCGGAGTGGTGCGAACTGGTTGCGGAGTCGTAACAACTGATCGCAGAGTGGTGCGGATTGGTTGCGGAGTTGTGCGAACTGGTTGCAGAGTGGTGCGAACGTGTTGCGGAGTGGTGCGAACTGGTTGCGGAGTCGTAACAACTGATCGCAGAGTGGTGCGGATTGGTTGCGGAGTTGTGCGAACTGGTTGCAGAGTGGTGCGAACGTGTTGCGGAGTGGTGCGAACTGGTTGCGGAGTCGTAACAACTGATCGCAGAGTGGTGCGGATTGGTTGCGGAGTTGTGCGAACTGGTTGCAGAGTGGTGCGAACGTGTTGCGGAGTGGTGCGAACTGGTTGCGGAGTCGTAACAACTGATCGCAGAGTGGTGCGGATTGGTTGCGGAGTTGTGCGAACTGGTTGCAGAGTGGTGCGAACGTGTTGCGGAGTGGTGCGAACTGGTTGCGGAGTGGTGCAAACTGGTTGCGGAGTGGTGCAAACTGGTTGTGGAGTGGTGCGAACTGGATGTAGACTGGTGCGAACTGGTTACGGAGTAGTGCGAGCTGGTTGCGAGGTGGTGCGAACTGGTTGCGGAGTGGTGCGAACTGGTTGCGGAGCCGTAACAACTGATCGCAGAGTGGTGCGGATTGGTTGCGGAGTTGTGCGAACTGGTTGCAGAGTGGTGCGAACGTGTTGCGGAGTGGTGAGAATTGGTTGCGGAGTGGTGTGAACTTGTTGCAAAGTGATGCAAACTGGTTGTGGAGTGGTGTGAGCTCGTTGCAGAGTGGTGCAAACTGGTTGCGGAGTGGTGCAAACTGGTTGCGGAGTGGTACAAACTGGTTGCGGAGTGGTGCGAACTGGCTGCGGAGTGGTGCAAACTGGTTGACATGTTTTTCAGCCTGGTTGCGCAGTAGTACGAACAGGTTGCGGAGTGGTGCGATGTGGTTGCGGAGTTGTGCGATCTGGTTGCGGATTTGTGCGAACTGGTTGCGGAGTTGTGCGAACTGGTTGAGGTGTGGTGCGAGCTGGTTGTGGATCAGTGCGAACTGGTTGCAGTGTGGTGCGAACTGGTTGGGGAGTGGTGCGAACTGGTCGCGGACTGGTGCGGACTGGTTGCGGAGTGGTGCGACCTGGTTGCGGAGTGGTGCGAACTGGTTGCGGAGTGGTGAGAACTGGTTGGGATGTGGTGCGAATTGGTTGTGGAGTGGTGCAAACTGGTTGCGGAGTGGTGCGACCTGGTTGCGGAGTGGTGCGACCTGGTTGCGGAGTGGTGCGACCTGGTTGCGGAGTGGTGCGACCTGGTTGCGGAGTGGTGCGACCTGGTTGCGGAGTGGTGCGACCTGGTTGCGGAGTGGTGCGACCTGGTTGCGGAGTGGTGCGACCTGGTTGCGGAGTGGTGCGACCTGGTTGCGGAGTGGTGCGACCTGGTTGCGGAGTGGTGCGACCTGGTTGCGGAGTGGTGCGACCTGGTTGCGGAGTGGTGCGACCTGGTTGCGGAGTGGTGCGACCTGGTTGCGGAGTGGTGCGACCTGGTTGCGGAGTGGTGCGACCTGGTTGCGGAGTGGTGCGACCTGGTTGCGGAGTGGTGCGACCTGGTTGCGGAGTGGTGCGACCTGGTTGCGGAGTGGTGCGACCTGGTTGCGGAGTGGTGCGACCTGGTTGCGGAGTGGTGCGACCTGGTTGCGGAGTGGTGCGACCTGGTTGCGGAGTGGTGCGACCTGGTTGCGGAGTGGTGCGACCTGGTTGCGGAGTGGTGCGACCTGGTTGCGGAGTGGTGCGACCTGGTTGCGGAGTGGTGCGACCTGGTTGCGGAGTGGTGCGACCTGGTTGCGGAGTGGTGCGACCTGGTTGCGGAGTGGTGCGACCTGGTTGCGGAGTGGTGCGACCTGGTTGCGGAGTGGTGCGACCTGGTTGCGGAGTGGTGCGACCTGGTTGCGGAGTGGTGCGACCTGGTTGCGGAGTGGTGCGACCTGGTTGCGGAGTGGTGCGACCTGGTTGCGGAGTGGTGCGACCTGGTTGCGGAGTGGTGCGACCTGGTTGCGGAGTGGTGCGACCTGGTTGCGGAGTGGTGCGACCTGGTTGCGGAGTGGTGCGACCTGGTTGCGGAGTGGTGCGACCTGGTTGCGGAGTGGTGCGACCTGGTTGCGGAGTGGTGCGACCTGGTTGCGGAGTGGTGCGACCTGGTTGCGGAGTGGTGCGACCTGGTTGCGGAGTGGTGCGACCTGGTTGCGGAGTGGTGCGACCTGGTTGCGGAGTGGTGCGACCTGGTTGCGGAGTGGTGCGACCTGGTTGCGGAGTGGTGCGACCTGGTTGCGGAGTGGTGCGACCTGGTTGCGGAGTGGTGCGACCTGGTTGCGGAGTGGTGCGACCTGGTTGCGGAGTGGTGCGACCTGGTTGCGGAGTGGTGCGACCTGGTTGCGGAGTGGTGCGACCTGGTTGCGGAGTGGTGCGACCTGGTTGCGGAGTGGTGCGACCTGGTTGCGGAGTGGTGCGACCTGGTTGCGGAGTGGTGCGACCTGGTTGCGGAGTGGTGCGACCTGGTTGCGGAGTGGTGCGACCTGGTTGCGGAGTGGTGCGACCTGGTTGCGGAGTGGTGCGACCTGGTTGCGGAGTGGTGCGACCTGGTTGCGGAGTGGTGCGACCTGGTTGCGGAGTGGTGCGACCTGGTTGCGGAGTGGTGCGACCTGGTTGCGGAGTGGTGCGACCTGGTTGCGGAGTGGTGCGACCTGGTTGCGGAGTGGTGCGACCTGGTTGCGGAGTGGTGCGACCTGGTTGCGGAGTGGTGCGACCTGGTTGCGGAGTGGTGCGACCTGGTTGCGGAGTGGTGCGACCTGGTTGCGGAGTGGTGCGACCTGGTTGCGGAGTGGTGCGACCTGGTTGCGGAGTGGTGCGACCTGGTTGCGGAGTGGTGCGAACTGGTTGCGGAGTGGTGTGAACTGGTTGCGGAGTGGTGTGAACTTGTTCAGAAGTGGTGCGAACTGGTTGCGGAGTGGTGCGAACTGGTTGCAGAGTGGTGCGAACTAGTTGCAAGGTGGTGCAATTTGGTTGCGGAGTAGTGTGAACTGGTTGCAAAGTGGTGCGAACTGGTTGCGAAGTGGTGCGAACTGGTTGCGGATTGGTGTGAGCTGGTTGCGGAGTGGTGCGAATTGGTTGCGGAGTGGTGTGAACTGGTTGCGGAGTGGTGCGAACTGGTTTTGAGGTGGTGCAAACTGGGTGCGGAGTGGTGCGAACTTGTTGCGGAGTGGTGCGAACTGGTTACGCACTGGTGCACACTGGTTTTGGAGTGGTGCGAACTGGTTGCGGGATGGTGCGAACTGGTTGCGGAATGGTGCGAACTGGTTGCAGAGTGGTGCGAACTGGTTTTGGAGTTGAGTAAACTGGTTGCGGAGTGGAGCAAACTGGTTGCGGAGTGGTGTGAACTAGTTGCAGAGTGGTGCGAACTGGTTTCGGAGTGGTGCGAACTTGTTGCGGAGTGGTGCGAACTGGTTGCCGAGTGGTCCGATTCGTTGCGGAGTGGTGCGAACTGGTCGCGGAGTGGTGCGAACTGGTTGCCGAGTGGTCCGATTCGTTGCGGAGTGGTGCGAACTGGTCGCGGAGTGGTGCGAACTGGTTGCCGAGTGGTCCGATTCGTTGCGGAGTGGTGCGAACTGGTCGCGGAGTGGTGCGAACTGGTTGCCGAGTGGTCCGATTCGTTGCGGAGTGGTGCGAACTGGTCGCGGAGTGGTGCGAACTGGTTGCCGAGTGGTCCGATTCGTTGCGGAGTGGTGCGAACTGGTCGCGGAGTGGTGCGAACTGGTTGCCGAGTGGTCCGATTCGTTGCGGAGTGGTGCGAACTGGTCGCGGAGTGGTGCGAACTGGTTGCCGAGTGGTCCGATTCGTTGCGGAGTGGTGCGAACTGGTCGCGGAGTGGTGCGAACTGGTTGCCGAGTGGTCCGATTCGTTGCGGAGTGGTGCGAACTGGTCGCGGAGTGGTGCGAACTGGTTGCCGAGTGGTCCGATTCGTTGCGGAGTGGTGCGAACTGGTCGCGGAGTGGTGCGAACTGGTTGCCGAGTGGTCCGATTCGTTGCGGAGTGGTGCGAACTGGTCGCGGAGTGGTGCGAACTGGTTGCCGAGTGGTCCGATTCGTTGCGGAGTGGTGCGAACTGGTCGCGGAGTGGTGCGAACTGGTTGCCGAGTGGTCCGATTCGTTGCGGAGTGGTGCGAACTGGTCGCGGAGTGGTGCGAACTGGTTGCCGAGTGGTCCGATTCGTTGCGGAGTGGTGCGAACTGGTCGCGGAGTGGTGCGAACTGGTTGCCGAGTGGTCCGATTCGTTGCGGAGTGGTGCGAACTGGTCGCGGAGTGGTGCGAACTGGTTGCCGAGTGGTCCGATTCGTTGCGGAGTGGTGCGAACTGGTCGCGGAGTGGTGCGAACTGGTTGCCGAGTGGTCCGATTCGTTGCGGAGTGGTGCGAACTGGTCGCGGAGTGGTGCGAACTGGTTGCCGAGTGGTCCGATTCGTTGCGGAGTGGTGCGAACTGGTCGCGGAGTGGTGCGAACTGGTTGCCGAGTGGTCCGATTCGTTGCGGAGTGGTGCGAACTGGTCGCGGAGTGGTGCGAACTGGTTGCCGAGTGGTCCGATTCGTTGCGGAGTGGTGCGAACTGGTCGCGGAGTGGTGCGAACTGGTTGCCGAGTGGTCCGATTCGTTGCGGAGTGGTGCGAACTGGTCGCGGAGTGGTGCGAACTGGTTGCCGAGTGGTCCGATTCGTTGCGGAGTGGTGCGAACTGGTCGCGGAGTGGTGCGAACTGGTTGCCGAGTGGTCCGATTCGTTGCGGAGTGGTGCGAACTGGTCGCGGAGTGGTGCGAACTGGTTGCCGAGTGGTCCGATTCGTTGCGGAGTGGTGCGAACTGGTCGCGGAGTGGTGCGAACTGGTTGCCGAGTGGTCCGATTCGTTGCGGAGTGGTGCGAACTGGTCGCGGAGTGGTGCGAACTGGTTGCCGAGTGGTCCGATTCGTTGCGGAGTGGTGCGAACTGGTCGCGGAGTGGTGCGAACTGGTTGCCGAGTGGTCCGATTCGTTGCGGAGTGGTGCGAACTGGTCGCGGAGTGGTGCGAACTGGTTGCCGAGTGGTCCGATTCGTTGCGGAGTGGTGCGAACTGGTCGCGGAGTGGTGCGAACTGGTTGCCGAGTGGTCCGATTCGTTGCGGAGTGGTGCGAACTGGTCGCGGAGTGGTGCGAACTGGTTGCCGAGTGGTCCGATTCGTTGCGGAGTGGTGCGAACTGGTCGCGGAGTGGTGCGAACTGGTTGCCGAGTGGTCCGATTCGTTGCGGAGTGGTGCGAACTGGTCGCGGAGTGGTGCGAACTGGTTGCCGAGTGGTCCGATTCGTTGCGGAGTGGTGCGAACTGGTCGCGGAGTGGTGCGAACTGGTTGCCGAGTGGTCCGATTCGTTGCGGAGTGGTGCGAACTGGTCGCGGAGTGGTGCGAACTGGTTGCCGAGTGGTCCGATTCGTTGCGGAGTGGTGCGAACTGGTCGCGGAGTGGTGCGAACTGGTTGCCGAGTGGTCCGATTCGTTGCGGAGTGGTGCGAACTGGTCGCGGAGTGGTGCGAACTGGTTGCCGAGTGGTCCGATTCGTTGCGGAGTGGTGCGAACTGGTCGCGGAGTGGTGCGAACTGGTTGCCGAGTGGTCCGATTCGTTGCGGAGTGGTGCGAACTGGTCGCGGAGTGGTGCGAACTGGTTGCCGAGTGGTCCGATTCGTTGCGGAGTGGTGCGAACTGGTCGCGGAGTGGTGCGAACTGGTTGCCGAGTGGTCCGATTCGTTGCGGAGTGGTGCGAACTGGTCGCGGAGTGGTGCGAACTGGTTGCCGAGTGGTCCGATTCGTTGCGGAGTGGTGCGAACTGGTCGCGGAGTGGTGCGAACTGGTTGCCGAGTGGTCCGATTCGTTGCGGAGTGGTGCGAACTGGTCGCGGAGTGGTGCGAACTGGTTGCCGAGTGGTCCGATTCGTTGCGGAGTGGTGCGAACTGGTCGCGGAGTGGTGCGAACTGGTTGCCGAGTGGTCCGATTCGTTGCGGAGTGGTGCGAACTGGTCGCGGAGTGGTGCGAACTGGTTGCCGAGTGGTCCGATTCGTTGCGGAGTGGTGCGAACTGGTCGCGGAGTGGTGCGAACTGGTTGCCGAGTGGTCCGATTCGTTGCGGAGTGGTGCGAACTGGTCGCGGAGTGGTGCGAACTGGTTGCCGAGTGGTCCGATTCGTTGCGGAGTGGTGCGAACTGGTCGCGGAGTGGTGCGAACTGGTTGCCGAGTGGTCCGATTCGTTGCGGAGTGGTGCGAACTGGTCGCGGAGTGGTGCGAACTGGTTGCCGAGTGGTCCGATTCGTTGCGGAGTGGTGCGAACTGGTCGCGGAGTGGTGCGAACTGGTTGCCGAGTGGTCCGATTCGTTGCGGAGTGGTGCGAACTGGTCGCGGAGTGGTGCGAACTGGTTGCCGAGTGGTCCGATTCGTTGCGGAGTGGTGCGAACTGGTCGCGGAGTGGTGCGAACTGGTTGCCGAGTGGTCCGATTCGTTGCGGAGTGGTGCGAACTGGTCGCGGAGTGGTGCGAACTGGTTGCAGAGTGGTGCAAACTGGTTGCGGAGTGCTGCGAACTAGTTGCGGAGTGGTGCGAACTGGTTACGGATGGTGCGAACTGGTTGCGGAGTGGTGCGAGCTGGTTGTGGAGTGGTGCAAACTGGTTGCGGAGTGGTGTGAACTTGTTGTGGAGTGGTCTGAACTGGTTGCGGAGTGGTGCAAACTGGTTGCGGAGTTCTACGAACTGGTTACGGAGGGGTGCAAACTGGTTGTGGATTAGTGATAACTGGTTGCGGAGTGGTGCGAACTGGTTGTGGAGTGGTGCGAACAAGTTGCGCAGTGGGGCGAACTGGTTGCGAAGTGGTGCGACTTGGTTGCGGAGTGGTGCAAACCGGTTGCGGTGTGGTGCAAACTGGTTACGGAGTGGTGCGCACTGCTTGTGGAGTGGTGCGAAATGGTTGCAGAGTGGTGCGAACCGGTTGCAGAATGGTGC
>SZWC01003796.1:36270-55723 GCA_023375785.1 Penium margaritaceum
TGCTCATCAGATCTGGCGGCTTTGCAGCAGCTCAAGGAGCAGCTGAGCAGCAGATTTAAGATGACGGACATGGGGGAGCTGGAGTACTACCTCGGGGTGAGCATCACGCGGAACCGGAGAGCGCGCACGCTTGAGTTGGGGCAGGCCAAGTACGTGGCCGAGGTGCTGAAGCGGTACGGCATGGAGGACTGCAAACCAGTGGGCAGTCCGTTCTCCACAAGCTGTGAGCTGAGTGCGGCAATGGCGCCGCAAACTAAAGAGGAGAAGGAGGACATGGCGGAGGTGTCCTACCAATCCGTGGTGGACAGCCTATTGTATGCCATGGTGGCGACTCGGCCGGACTTGGCCTACGCGGTGGGTCAGGTGAGCAGGTACGTGGCCAACCCTGAGCCTCTACACTGGCAGGCGGCGAAACGCATCCTCCGGTACTTGCAGGCAACGCGGCATGCGCGCCTGAAGTACGACGGAAAGGGGAGGTCAGACCCCTTTTGGCTGGTCTGCTACACTGACGCGGAACTACGCCGGCGATGTAGACAAGAGAAAGTCCACTTCTGGCTATGTGTTCTTTACCGCAGGTGCAGTGGTCTTGCGGTGCGGCAGGAAGCAGGACTGTGTCGCCACCTCCACAGTGGAGGCGGAGTACGCTGCTCTGGCCGAGGCGGTCAAGGAAGCGGTGTGGCTCCGCAGATTGCTGGTGGAGCTCGGTATGCCGCAGCAGGAGCCTACGTTGGTTCATGAAGACAACACCAGCTCCATCTTGCTGACCAACAACCCGACGCAGCACAGGAGGACAAAGCACATCAATGTGCGCTACCACTACGCGCGTGACATGGTGGAGAAGGGACAGGTTGTGCTGCAACTTTGCAGCACGAAGCACATGCTCGCGGATTGCTTGACCAAGGCGCAGCTCCAGGATTGGCATGTCATCAGCCTTGCAGGGCTTGGGTTGACAAGCTGTGAAGGGCTTAAAGGTGCAGACGCGGACGAGTGAGAGTGAGCATGAGGCATCCGGCATGGAAGGTGCATGGGGGAGACTGTTAAAAAGTGCCCCTGCCATGGATGCCGTTTGCCGTTTTCCTGGTTGGACAACCAGGGAGTGGTCAGATGTCCTATCTGATTGCAGATTTGGACTCCTTGCATTTTGCCATGCAAGTAAGAGCTCTTAGTTGCTCAATTTGGTTGAGAATTCAGAAAGTTAGCCCCATCCGAAGTTCGGGTGGTAGGTGGGTAGAATCTGGGTTCCGTCATTGGTGACGGATTAATTCCACCACCAGTGATCCAAGTTTGACTTCAATATGCTCCAAGGGTACATGGGCCATGAACAAAAGGGATGTGGATGGTCTTCTGGACCAGGGCAAGCCTCCCCCCACGTTGGGATGACAGGAAGGGCGCTTTGACAGGCCACCGTCTAAGCGCCTCCCGTCACTCCAGTTCGTGGGTATGGTGGGCGGCTCGGCTCCACCATGGCTTACTCTAACGGCCGTAGCAGGGGTTCTACTGCTCCTTTTTGGGCTTGCTTGGATGCATTGGAAAGCTTAGATCACGGAGTATAAGAATCTGATGTAATTCAACCAAAACAACTAACCATTGATGATTCCCAGCCTTTCTCACTTTCCGCAATCTGTGTTCTGCCTGAATTTTACTCACTTGGTGTTGTGGCGACCCAAAGCACACACCTCCCTTGGAAGCCTCTCTGCACTCAGCAGCCGTGGACACATTGGCAGTTCAGGGCATGCCAGGACAGCATTTCTGTCACAAACTGGCTGCGGAGTGGTGCAAACTGGTTGCGGAGTGGTGCGAACTGGTTGCGGAGTGGTGCGAACTGGTTGCAGAGTGTTGCGAACTTGTTGCGGAGAGGTGCAAACTGGTTGCGGACTGGTGCGAACTGGTTGCGGAGTGGTGCGAGCTGGTTGCGGAGTGGTGCGAACTGGTTGCGGAGTGGTGAGAACGTTTGGAAAGTGGTGCAAATTGGTTGCCGAGTGGTGCGAACTGGTTGCGGAGTGGTGCGAACTGGTAGCGGAGTGGTGCGAACTGGTTGCGGAGTGATGCGAACTGGTTGCGGAGTGCTGCAAACTGGTTGCGGAGTGGTGGGAACTGGTTCCAGAGTTGTGCGAACTGGTTGCGGAGTAGTGCGAACTGGTTGCGGAGTGGTGCGAGCTGGTTGCGGAGTGGTGCGAACAGGTTGCGGAGTGGTGCGAACCGGTTGCGGAGTGGTGCAAACTGGTTGCGGCGTGGTGGGAACTGGTTGCGGAGTGGTGCGAACTGGTAGCGGAGTGGTGCGAACTGGTTGCGGAGTGATGCGAACTGGTTGCGGAGTGCTGCAAACTGGTTGCGGAGTGGTGGGAACTGGTTCCAGAGTTGTGCGAACTGGTTGCGGAGTAGTGCGAACTGGTTGCGGAGTGGTGCGAGCTGGTTGCGGAGTGGTGCGAACAGGTTGCGGAGTGGTGCGAACCGGTTGCGGAGTGGTGCAAACTGGTTGCGGCGTGGTGGGAACTGGTTGCGGAGTGGTGCGAACTGGTAGCGGAGTGGTGCGAACTGGTTGCGGAGTGATGCAAACTGGTTGCGGAGTGGTGCAAACTGGTTGCAGAGTGGTGCGAGCTGGTTGCGGAGTTGTGCGAACTGGTTGCGGTGTGGTGCAAACTGGTTGCGGAGTGGTGCGAACTGGTTGCCGAGTGGTGTAAACTGGTTGCGGAGTGGCGCAAACTGGTTGCGGAGTGGTGCAAACTAGTTGCCGAGTGGTACGACCTGGTTGCGGAGTGGTGCGATCCGGTTGCGGAGTGGTGCGAACTGGTTAAGGAGTGGTGCAAACTGGTTGTGGAGTGGTGCGAAATGGTTGCAGAGTGGTGCGAACCGGTTGCAGAGTGGTGCGAACTGGTTGCGGAGTGGTGCGAACTGGTTGAGGAGTGATGCAAACTGGTTGCGGAGTGGTGCAAACTGGTTGCGGAGTGGTGTTAACTGGTCGCGGAGTGGTGTGAACTGGTTTTGGAGTTGTGCGAACTGGCTGCGGAGTGGTGCAAACTAGTTGTGGAGTCTTACGATCTGGTTACGGAGTGGTGCAAACTGGTTGCGGATTGGTGCTACCTGGTTGCGGAGTGGTGCGAACTAGTTGCAGAGTGGTGCGAACTGGTCACGGAGTGGTGCAAACTGGCTGCGGAGTGGTGTGAACTGGTTGGAGAATGGTGCGAACTGGTTGCAGAGTGCTGCAAACTGGTTGCAGAGTGGTGCGAACTGGTTGCGGAGTGGTGCGAACAGGTTGCGGAGTGGTGCGATCTGGTTGCGGAGTGGTGCGAACTGGTTGCAGAGTGCTGCGAACTGGTTGCGGAGTGGTGCGAACAGGTTGCGGAGTGGTGCGAACTGGTTGCGGAATGGTGCGAACTGGTGTCGGAGTGGTGCGACCTGGTTGCGGAGTGGTGCGAACTGGTTGCGGAATGGTGCGAACTGGTGTCGGAGTGGTGCGACCTGGTTGCGGAGTGGTGCGAACTGGTTGCGGAATGGTGCGAACTGGTGTCGGAGTGGTGCGACCTGGTTGCGGAGTGGTGCGAACTGGTTGCGGAATGGTGCGAACTGGTGTCGGAGTGGTGCGACCTGGTTGCGGAGTGGTGCGAACTGGTTGCGGAATGGTGCGAACTGGTGTCGGAGTGGTGCGACCTGGTTGCGGAGTGGTGCGAACTGGTTGCGGAATGGTGCGAACTGGTGTCGGAGTGGTGCGACCTGGTTGCGGAGTGGTGCGAACTGGTTGCGGAATGGTGCGAACTGGTGTCGGAGTGGTGCGACCTGGTTGCGGAGTGGTGCGAACTGGTTGCGGAATGGTGCGAACTGGTGTCGGAGTGGTGCGACCTGGTTGCGGAGTGGTGCGAACTGGTTGCGGAATGGTGCGAACTGGTGTCGGAGTGGTGCGACCTGGTTGCGGAGTGGTGCGAACTGGTTGCGGAATGGTGCGAACTGGTGTCGGAGTGGTGCGACCTGGTTGCGGAGTGGTGCGAACTGGTTGCGGAATGGTGCGAACTGGTGTCGGAGTGGTGCGACCTGGTTGCGGAGTGGTGCGAACTGGTTGCGGAATGGTGCGAACTGGTGTCGGAGTGGTGCGACCTGGTTGCGGAGTGGTGCGAACTGGTTGCGGAATGGTGCGAACTGGTGTCGGAGTGGTGCGACCTGGTTGCGGAGTGGTGCGAACTGGTTGCGGAATGGTGCGAACTGGTGTCGGAGTGGTGCGACCTGGTTGCGGAGTGGTGCGAACTGGTTGCGGAGTGGTACAAACTGGTTGCGGAGTGGTGCAAACTGGTTGCGGAGTGGTGCAAACTGGTTGCGGAGTGGTGCGAACTGGTTGCGGAGTGGTGCAAACTGGATGCACAGTGGTGCAAGCCGGATGCAGAGTGGTGCGACCTTGTTGCAGAGTGTTGTAAACTGGTTGAGGTGTGGTGCAAACTGGTTGCGGAGTGGTCCGAACTGGTTGCAGAGTGGTATGAATGGGTTCCTGAGTAGTGCAAACTGGTTGCGGAGTGGTGCGACCGGCTTACGGAGTGGTGCGAACCGGTTGCAGAGTGGTGCGAACTGGTTGGGGAGTGGTTGGAACTGGTTGCGAAATGGTGTGAACTGGTTGCGGACTGGTGCGAACTGGTTGCGGAATGCTGCGAACTGGTTACGGAGTTGTGCGAACTGGTTGCGGAGTGGTGCGAACTGGTTTCGGAATGGTGCAAACTGGTTGCGGAGTGGTGCAAACGGGTTGCCGATTGGTGGGAACTGGTTTCAGAGTGGTGCGAACTGGTTGCGGAGTGGTGCAAACCGATTGCGGAGTGGTGCGAACTGGTTGCAGAGTGGTGCAAAGTGGTTGCGGACTGGTGCGAACTGGTTGCAGAATGGTGGGAACTGGTTGCCAAGTGGTGCGAACTGGTAGCGAAGTGGTGCAAACTGGTTACAGAGTGGTGCAAACTGGTTGCGGACTGGTGGGAACTGGTTGCGGAGTTGTGCGAACTGGTTGAGGAATGGTGCGAACTGGTTGAGGAGTGGTGCGAAGTGGTTGCGGAGTGGTGCAAACTGGCTGGGGAGTGGTGCAAACTTGTTGCGGAGTGGTGCGAACTGCTTGCGATGTGCTGCAAACTGGTTGCAGAGTGGTGCGAACTGGTTGTGGAGAAGTGCAACCTGGTTGCGGAGTGGTGCAAACCGGTTGCGGAGTGGTGCGAACTGGTTGCGGAGTGGTGCGAAAGGATTGCGGAGTGGTGCGAATTGGTCGAGGAGTGGTGCGAACTGGTTGCTGAGTAGTGTGAACTGGTTCCGGAGTCGTGCACACTGGTTGTAGAGTGTTGTAAACTGTTTGCGGAGTGGTGCGAACTGGTTTAGGAGTGCTGCAAACTGGGTGCGGAGTGGTGGGAACTGGTTGCGGAGTGGTGCGAACTGGATGCGGAGTGGTGCAAACTTGTTTCGAAATGCTTCGAACTGGTTGCGGAAAGGTGCGAACTGGTTGCGGAGTGGTCCGAACTGGTTGCGGGGTGGTGCGAACTGGTTGTGGAGTGGTGCGAACTGGTTGCGGAGTGGTGCGAACTGGTTGCGGAGTGGTGCAAACTGGTTTCGGAGTGCTGCGAACTGGTTGCAGAGTGGTGCAAACTGGTTGCGAAGTGGTGCGAACTGGTTGCGGAGTGGTGCGAACGGGTTGCGGATTGGTGTGAACTGGTTGCGGAGTGGTGCAAACTGGTTGCGGAGCTGTGCGAACTGGTTACGGATTGGTGCAAACTGGTTGCGGAGTGGTGCGAACTGGGTGCGGAGTGGTGCGAACTGGTTGCGGGGTGGTGCAAACTGGTTGCGGAGTGGTGCAAACTGGTTGCGGAGCTGTGCGAACTGGTTACGGATTGGTGCAAACTGGTTGCGGAGTGGTGCGAACTGGGTGCGGAGTGGTGCGAACTGGTTGCGGGGTGGTGCAAACTGGTTGCGGAGTGGTGCAAACTGGTTGCGGAGCTGTGCGAACTGGTTACGGATTGGTGCAAACTGGTTGCGGAGTGGTGCGAACTGGGTGCGGAGTGGTGCGAACTGGTTGCGGGGTGGTGCAAACTGGTTGCGGAGTGGTGCAAACTGGTTGCGGAGCTGTGCGAACTGGTTACGGATTGGTGCAAACTGGTTGCGGAGTGGTGCGAACTGGGTGCGGAGTGGTGCGAACTGGTTGCGGGGTGGTGCAAACTGGTTGCGGAGTGGTGCAAACTGGTTGCGGAGCTGTGCGAACTGGTTACGGATTGGTGCAAACTGGTTGCGGAGTGGTGCGAACTGGGTGCGGAGTGGTGCGAACTGGTTGCGGGGTGGTGCAAACTGGTTGCGGAGTGGTGCAAACTGGTTGCGGAGCTGTGCGAACTGGTTACGGATTGGTGCAAACTGGTTGCGGAGTGGTGCGAACTGGGTGCGGAGTGGTGCGAACTGGTTGCGGGGTGGTGCAAACTGGTTGCGGAGTGGTGCAAACTGGTTGCGGAGCTGTGCGAACTGGTTACGGATTGGTGCAAACTGGTTGCGGAGTGGTGCGAACTGGGTGCGGAGTGGTGCGAACTGGTTGCGGGGTGGTGCAAACTGGTTGCGGAGTGGTGCAAACTGGTTGCGGAGCTGTGCGAACTGGTTACGGATTGGTGCAAACTGGTTGCGGAGTGGTGCGAACTGGGTGCGGAGTGGTGCGAACTGGTTGCGGGGTGGTGCGAACTGGTTGTGGAGTGGTGCGAACTGGATGCGGAGTTGTGCGAACTGGTTGTGGATTGGTGGGAACTGGTTGCGGAGTGGTGCGAACTGGTTGCGGAGTGGTGCGACTTGGTTGCGGAGTGGTGCGAGCCGGTTGAGGAGTGGTACGAACTGGTTGCGGTGTGGTGCGAACTGCTTGTGAAGTGGTGCGAACTGGTTGCGGAGTGGTCGGAACTGTTTGCAAAGTGGTGCAAACTGGTTGCGAAGTGGTGCGAACTGGTTGCGGAATGGTGCGAACTTGTTGCGGAGTCTTGCGAAAGGGTTGGGGAGTGGTGCGAACTGGTGGAGGAGTGGTGCGAACTGGTTGCTTAGTGGTGCCAACTGGTTGCAGAGCCGTGCACACTGGTTACAGAGTGGTGCAAACGGGTTGCGGACTGGTGTGAACTGGTTTCAGAGGGTTGCAAACTGGGTGCGAAGTGGTGCGAACTGGCTGCGGAGTGGTGCGAACTGGTTGCGGAGTGGTGCAAACTGGTTTCGGATTGCTTCGAACTGGTTGCGAAGTGGTGTGAACCGGTTGCGGAGTGGTGCGAACTGGTTGCGGAGTGTTGCAAACTGGTTACGGAGTGGTGCGAACTGGGTGCGGAGTGGTGCGAACTGGTTGCGGGGTGGTGCGAACTGGATGCAGAGTGGTGCAAACCGGTTGCAAAGTGGTGCAAACTGGTTGCAGAGTGGTGTAAACTGGTTCAGGAGTCGTGCAAACTGGTTGCGGAGGGGTGCGAACTAGTTACTGAGTGGTGCAAACTGGTTGCGGAATGGTGCGAACTGGTTGCGGAGTGGTGCGACCTGGTTGCGGGTGGTGCGAACTGGTTACGGAGTGGTGCAAACTGGGTGCGGAGTGGTGCGAACTGGTTGCGGGGTGGTGCGAACTGGATGCAGAGTGGTGCAAACCGGTTGCAAAGTGGTGCAAACTGGTTGCAGAGTGGTGTAAACTGGTTCAGGAGTCGTGCAAACTGGTTGCGGAGGGGTGCGAACTAGTTACTGAGTGGTGCAAACTGGTTGCGGAATGGTGCGAACTGGTTGCGGAGTGGTGCGACCTGGTTGCGGGTGGTGCGAACTGGTTACGGAGTGGTGCAAACTGGGTGCGGAGTGGTGCGAACTGGTTGCGGGGTGGTGCGAACTGGATGCAGAGTGGTGCAAACCGGTTGCAAAGTGGTGCAAACTGGTTGCAGAGTGGTGTAAACTGGTTCAGGAGTCGTGCAAACTGGTTGCGGAGGGGTGCGAACTAGTTACTGAGTGGTGCAAACTGGTTGCGGAATGGTGCGAACTGGTTGCGGAGTGGTGCGACCTGGTTGCGGGTGGTGCGAACTGGTTACGGAGTGGTGCAAACTGGGTGCGGAGTGGTGCGAACTGGTTGCGGGGTGGTGCGAACTGGATGCAGAGTGGTGCAAACCGGTTGCAAAGTGGTGCAAACTGGTTGCAGAGTGGTGTAAACTGGTTCAGGAGTCGTGCAAACTGGTTGCGGAGGGGTGCGAACTAGTTACTGAGTGGTGCAAACTGGTTGCGGAATGGTGCGAACTGGTTGCGGAGTGGTGCGACCTGGTTGCGGGTGGTGCGAACTGGTTACGGAGTGGTGCAAACTGGGTGCGGAGTGGTGCGAACTGGTTGCGGGGTGGTGCGAACTGGATGCAGAGTGGTGCAAACCGGTTGCAAAGTGGTGCAAACTGGTTGCAGAGTGGTGTAAACTGGTTCAGGAGTCGTGCAAACTGGTTGCGGAGGGGTGCGAACTAGTTACTGAGTGGTGCAAACTGGTTGCGGAATGGTGCGAACTGGTTGCGGAGTGGTGCGACCTGGTTGCGGGTGGTGCGAACTGGTTACGGAGTGGTGCAAACTGGGTGCGGAGTGGTGCGAACTGGTTGCGGGGTGGTGCGAACTGGATGCAGAGTGGTGCAAACCGGTTGCAAAGTGGTGCAAACTGGTTGCAGAGTGGTGTAAACTGGTTCAGGAGTCGTGCAAACTGGTTGCGGAGGGGTGCGAACTAGTTACTGAGTGGTGCAAACTGGTTGCGGAATGGTGCGAACTGGTTGCGGAGTGGTGCGACCTGGTTGCGGGTGGTGCGAACTGGTTACGGAGTGGTGCAAACTGGGTGCGGAGTGGTGCGAACTGGTTGCGGGGTGGTGCGAACTGGTTGTGGAGTGGTGCGACCTGGTTGCGCAGTGGTGCAAACCGGTTGTGGAGTGGTGCGAACTGGTCGCGGAGTGGTGCAAACTGCTTGCGGAGTGGTGCAAACTGGTTGCGGAGTGGTGGGAACTGGTTGCGAAGTGGTGCAAACTGGTTGCGAAGTGGTGCAAACTGGTTACGGAGTGGTGCGAACTGGTTGCGGAGTGGTGCAAAAGGGTTCCGGAGTGGTGCGAACTGGTCGAGGAGTGGTGCGAACTGGTTGCTGATTGGTGTGAACTGGTTTCGGAGTCCTGCACATTGGTTGCGGAGTGGTGCAAACTGGTTGCGGAGTGGTGTGTGCTGGCTTCGGAGTGGTGCGAACTGGGTGCGGAGTGGTGCGAACTGGTTTCGGAGTGGTGCAAACTGGTTGCGGAGTGGTGCAAACCTGTTTCGGAGTGCATCGAACTGGTTGCGCAGTGGTGTGAACTGGTTGCGGAGTGGTACGAACTGGTTGCGGAGTGGTGCAAACTGGTTTCGGAGTGCTTCGAGCTGGTTGCGGAGTGGTGCAAACTGGTTGCGGAGTGCTTCGAGCTGGTTGCGGAGTGGTGCAAACTGGTTGCGGAGGGGTGCAAACTGGTTGCGGAGTGGTGCAAACTGGGTGCGGAGTGGTGCGAACTGGTTGCGGCGTGGTGTGAACTGGTTGCGGAGTGGTACGAACTGGTTGCGGAGTGGTGCAAACTGGTTGCGGAGGGGTGCAAACTGGTTGCGGAGTGGTGCAAACTGGGTGCGGAGTGGTGCGAACTGGTTGCGGCGTGGTGTGAACTGGTTGCGGAGTGGTACGAACTGGTTGCGGAGTGGTGCAAACTGGTTGCGGAGGGGTGCAAACTGGTTGCGGAGTGGTGCAAACTGGGTGCGGAGTGGTGCGAACTGGTTGCGGCGTGGTGTGAACTGGTTGCGGAGTGGTACGAACTGGTTGCGGAGTGGTGCAAACTGGTTGCGGAGGGGTGCAAACTGGTTGCGGAGTGGTGCAAACTGGGTGCGGAGTGGTGCGAACTGGTTGCGGCGTGGTGTGAACTGGTTGCGGAGTGGTACGAACTGGTTGCGGAGTGGTGCAAACTGGTTGCGGAGTGGTGCAAACTGGGTGCGGAGTGGTGCGAACTGGTTGCGGAGTGGTGGGAACTGGTTGCAGAGTGGTGCGAACTGGTTGCGGAGTGGTGCGAACTGGTTGCGGAGTGGTGCGAACTGTTTGCGGAGTGGTGCAATTCGGTTGCGGAGTGGTGCAAACTGGTTGACGAGTGGTGCAAACGGGTTGAGGGGTAGTGCGAAATGGTCGCGGAGTGGTGCCAAAGGGTTGCGGAATGGTTGGAACTGGCTGAGGAGTGGTACGAACTGGTTTTGGAGTGGTTCGAACTGGTTGCGGTGTGGTGCGAACTGGTTGCCGAGTGGTGCAAACTGGCTGCGGAGTGCTGCCAACTGGTTTCGGAGTGGTGTGAACTGGTTGTGGAGTGGTGCAAACTGGTTGTGGAGTGGTGCAAACTGGTTGTGGAGTGGTGCAATCTGGTTGCGGAGTGGTGTGAACTGGTTGCGGAGTGGTGGGAACTGGTTGCGGAGTGGTGCAAACTGGTTGCAGAGTGGTGCGCCATGGTTGCGGAGTGGTGTGAACCGGTTGCGGGGTGGTGCGAACTGCTTGCGGAGTCGTGCGAACTGGTTGCGGAGAGGTGGGAAGTGGTTGCGAAATGGTGCGAACTCGTTGCGGAGTGGTACGAACTGGTTGCACAGTTGTGCGAACTGGTTGCGGAGTGGTGCAAACTGGTTGCGGAGTGGTGCGAACTGGTTGAATAGTGGTGCGAACTGGTTGAGGAGTGGTGCAAAGTGGTTGCGGATTGGTGCAAAAGGGTTGCGGAGTGGTGCAAACTGGTTTTGGAGTGGTGCAAACTGGCTAAGGAGTGGTGTGAACTGGTTGCGGAGTGGTGCGAACTGGTTGCGGAGTCGTGCGAACTGGTTTCGGAGTGGTGCAAATTTGTTGCGGAGCGGTGTGAACTAGTTGCTGTGTGGTGTGAACTGGTTGCGGAGTGGCGAGAGCTGGTTGTGGAGGGGTGCCAACTGGTTGCAGAGTGGTGCGAACTGGTTGTGGAGTGGTGCGAAATGGTTGCGGCCTGGTGCGAACTGGTTGTGGAGTGGTGGGAACTGGTTTGGGAGTGGTGCAAACTGGTTGCGGAGTGGTGCGAACAGGTTGCGGAGTGGTGCGAACTCGTTGCGGAGTGGTACGAACTGCTTGCGGAGTGGTGCGAACTGGTTGCGGAGTGGTGGGAACTGGTTGCGAAGTGGTGCGAACTGGTTGTGAAGTTGTGCGAACTGGTTGCGGAGTGGTGCGAACTGGTTGCGGAGTGGTGCGAAAGGGTTGCGGAGTGGTTCGAACTGGGCGAGGAGTGGTGCGAACTGGTTGTTGAGTTGTGCGAACTGGTTGCGGAGTGTTGCGAACTGGGTGCAAAGTGGTGCAAACTGGTTGCGGAGTGGTGCAAACTGGTTGCGGAGGGGTGCAAACCGGTTTCGGGGTGCTTCGAACTGGTTGCGGAATGGTGCGAACTGGTTGAGGAGTAGTGCGAACTGGTTGCGGAGTGGTGTGAACTGGTTGAGGAGTGGTGCGAACTGGTTGCGGAGCTGTGCGAACTGGTTTCGGAGTGGTGCAAACTGGTTGCGGAGTGGTGCAAACTGGTTGCCAAGTGGTGTAAACCTCTTGAGGAGTGGTGCAAACTGGTTGTTGGAGTGGTGCGAACTAGTTGCGGAGTGGTGCGAACTGGTTGCGGAGTGGTGCCAACTGGTTGCGGAGTGGTGCAAACTGGATGCAGAGTGGTGCAAACTGGTTGCAGAGTGGTGCGAACTGGTTGCGGAGTGGTGCGAACTGCTTGCGGAGTGGTGCGAACTGGTTGCGGAGTGGTGCCAACTGGTTGCGGAGTGGTGCAAACTGGATGCAGAGTGGTGCAAACTGGTTGCAGAGTGGTGCGAACTGGTTGCGGAGTGGTGCGAACTGCTTGCGGAGTGGTGCGAACTGGTTGCGGAGTGGTGCCAACTGGTTGCGGAGTGGTGCAAACTGGATGCAGAGTGGTGCAAACTGGTTGCAGAGTGGTGCGAACTGGTTGCGGAGTGGTGCGAACTGCTTGCGGAGTGGTGCGAACTGGTTGCGGAGTGGTGCCAACTGGTTGCGGAGTGGTGCAAACTGGATGCAGAGTGGTGCAAACTGGTTGCAGAGTGGTGCGAACTGGTTGCGGAGTGGTGCGAACTGCTTGCGGAGTGGTGCGAACTGGTTGCGGAGTGGTGCCAACTGGTTGCGGAGTGGTGCAAACTGGATGCAGAGTGGTGCAAACTGGTTGCAGAGTGGTGCGAACTGGTTGCGGAGTGGTGCGAACTGCTTGCGGAGTGGTGCGAACTGGTTGCGGAGTGGTGCCAACTGGTTGCGGAGTGGTGCAAACTGGATGCAGAGTGGTGCAAACTGGTTGCAGAGTGGTGCGAACTGGTTGCGGAGTGGTGCGAACTGCTTGCGGAGTGGTGCGAACTGGTTGCGGAGTGGTGCCAACTGGTTGCGGAGTGGTGCAAACTGGATGCAGAGTGGTGCAAACTGGTTGCAGAGTGGTGCGAACTGGTTGCGGAGTGGTGCGAACTGCTTGCGGAGTGGTGCGAACTGGTTGCGGAGTGGTGCCAACTGGTTGCGGAGTGGTGCAAACTGGATGCAGAGTGGTGCAAACTGGTTGCAGAGTGGTGCGAACTGGTTGCGGAGTGGTGCGAACTGCTTGCGGAGTGGTGCGAACTGGTTGCGGAGTGGTGCAAACTGGTTGCGGAGTGGTGCGAACTGGTTGCGGGGTGGTGCGAACTGGTTGCGGAGTGGTGTAAACTGGTTGCCGAGTGGTGCGAACAGGTTGCGGAGTGGTGGGAACTGGTTGCGGAGAGGTGCAAACGGGTTTTCCAGTGGTGCAAACTGGTTGCGGAGTGGTGCCAACTGGTTGCGGAGTGGTGGGAAGTGGGTGCCAATTGGTGCGAACTGGTTGTAGAGTGGTGCAAACTGATTGCGGAGTGGTGCGAACAGGTTGCGAAGTGGTGGAACTGGTTGAAGAGTGGTGCGAACTGGTTGCAGAGTGGTGCAAACTGGTTGCGGAGTGGTGCGAACTGGTTGCAAAGTGGTGCACACTTGTTGCGGAGTGTTGCAAACTGGTTGCAGAGTGGTGCTTACTGGTTGTGGAGTGGTGCGACCTGGTTGCGGAGTGGTGCGAAATTGTTGCGGAGTGGTGCAAGCTGGTTGCGGAGTGGTACAAAGGTGTTGCGGAGTGGTGCAAACTGGTTGCGAAGTGGTGTAAACTGGTTGCGCAGTGGTGCGAACTGGTTGCGGAGTAGTGCAAACTGGTTGCGGAGTGGTGCAAACCGGTTGCGGAGTGGTGCAAACTCGTTGCAGAGTCGTGCCAACTGGTTGCGGAGTGGAACGTTCTGGTTGCGGAGTGGTGCAAAGGTGTTGCGGAGTTGTGCAAACTGGTTGCGAAGTGGTGTAAACTGGTTGCGGAGTGGTGCGCACTGGTTGCGGAGTGGTGCAAGCTGGTTGCGGCGTGGTGCGAACTAGTTGCGCAGTGGTCCGAACTGGTTGCGGAGTGGTGCGCACTGGTTGCGGAGTGGTGCAAGCTGGTTGCGGCGTGGTGCGAACTAGTTGCGCAGTGGTCCGAACTGGTTGCGGAGTGGTGCGCACTGGTTGCGGAGTGGTGCAAGCTGGTTGCGGCGTGGTGCGAACTAGTTGCGCAGTGGTCCGAACTGGTTGCGGAGTGGTGCGCACTGGTTGCGGAGTGGTGCAAGCTGGTTGCGGCGTGGTGCGAACTAGTTGCGCAGTGGTCCGAACTGGTTGCGGAGTGGTGCGCACTGGTTGCGGAGTGGTGCAAGCTGGTTGCGGCGTGGTGCGAACTGGTTGCGGAGTGGTGCGAAGTGGTTGCGGAGTGTTGCGAAAGGGTTGCGGAGTGGTGTGAACTGGCTGAGGATTGGTACGAACTGATTTTGGAGTGGTGCGAACTGGTTGCAGAGTGGTGGAAACTGGTTGCGGAGTGGTGCGAACTGGTTGTGGAGTGGTGCAAACTGGTTTTGGAGTGGTGCGCACTGGTTGCGGAGTGGTGCAAACTGGTTGTGGAGTGGTGCGAACTGGTTAAGGAGAGGTGGGAACTGGTTGCGAAGTGGTGCAAAGTGGTTGCAGATAGGTGCGAACTGGTTACGGAGTGGTCCGAACTGGCTGCGGAGTGGTGCAAACTGGTTGCGGAGTGGTGTGAACTGCTTGAGGAGTGGTGCAAAGTGGTTGCAGAGTGGTGCGAACGGGTTGCGGAGTGGTGCGAACGGGCTGAGGAGTGGTGCGAACTGGTTGTAGAGTGGTGCGAACTGGCTGCGGATTGGTTCGAACTGGTTGCTAAGTGGTGCAGATTGGTTTCAGAGTGGTGTGAAGTGGTTTAGGAGCGGTGCGAACTGGTTGCGGAGTGGTGTGTGGATACAATGCACAGTGACCAACCAAATTATGCATATGTCACTGACCATGAGCAAAGAATTTCACTTCATGTGGTCAACATTTACAACTCACAACACGGGTCACAGATAGTCAGAGGGGGCTTACAATGGTTTGGGAATACTAGCTGTCAACAATAAAGCACAACAACCTTTGATATGTAATGACACAGCGTGGTAACCATGTACAGTGACAAACCAAAACAGGCATGTGTCACAAACCATGACCAAACGGATCTCACAGTGTGTGGTCGACGTTGAAAACTCATAAACAAGTCACAAATGGTCAGTGGGGGAAACCATGGGTTGGGAACACTAATTATCAACTAGCAAGTCGAAGTATTTTCAACAAGTAGTGGCACGGTGTGGCTAGCGTGCAGAGCGACCAACCAAAGGATGCACATGCCACTGAATATGAACGAAGAAGTCCACTATGTGTGGTCAACATTGACAACTCATAACACGAGTCACAAATGGTCAGAGGGAGAGACAATGGTTTGGGACAAATAACTTCAAAACGTAGTCGTACGGTGTGGCTAATATGCACACCAAACAGCCAAACTAGGCATATTTCACTGACCACGACCAGGGAATTTCAATATGGGTGGTCAACGTTGACCAACCATAGCACGAGATAAAAACGGTCAGGGGAGGAAACAATGCTATGGGAATATGAGTTCTCAACGAGAAAGTACAATTCAGTCACTAGTAGCAAGGCGTGGCAACCATGCACAATGACCGACCAAAGTGGGCATATGTACTGCCTTTGAGCAAAAAAACCCGCTGTGTGTGGTCAACATTGACAACTCATAATACGAGTCACAAATGGTCAGAGGGGAAACCAATGGTTTGGGAACACCAAGTATCAAATAGCAAGGACAAGGAGCTTCAATACTTTGTGGCACAGTTTGGATACCATGCACGATGACCAACCAAAACAGGCATATGTCACTGACCATGACCAAATAATGGCACTACGTGTGGTAAGCCTTGACAACTCATAACACGGGTCACAAATGGTCAGGGTGGAAGACCATGGTTTGTGAATACTAGTTATCGACTAGCAAGTACAAATACCTTCAATATGTAGTGGCACAGTGTGGCTACAATGCACTTTGACCAACCAAAGTATGCATATGTGACTGACAATGAACAACACATTTCACTTCATGTGGTCAACATTTACAACTCACAACACGGATCACAGATAGTCAAAGGGGGCTAACAATGGTTTGGGAACACAGGCTGTCAACAAGAAAGCACAAAGACCTTCGATACGTAATGACACGGCGTGGTAACCATGTACAGTAACAAACCAAAGTAGGCATGTATCACAAACCATGACCAAACGGATTTCAGAGTGTGTGGTCAACGTTGAAAACTCATAACACGAGTCACAATTGGTCAGTGGGGAAAACCATGGATTAGGAACACTAGTTATCAACTAGCAAGTAGAAAGCTTTTCAACAAGTAGTGGTACGGTGTGGCTATTGTGCACAGTGACCAACCAAAGGATGCATATGTCACTGACTATGACCCAAGAAGTCCATTATGTGTGGTCAACATTGACAACTCATAACACAAGTCACAAATGGTCAGAGGGAGAGACAATGGTTTGGGGACCATATGTATCGACTAGAAAGGACAAATAACTATAATACGTAGTTGAACGGTGTGGCTTCTATGCACTCCAAACAACCAAACTAGGCATATGTAACTGGCCATGACCAAAGAATTTCAATATGGATGGTCAACGTTCACCAACCATAACACAAGTCAAAAATGGTCAGAGGGGGGAACAATGGTTTGGGAATATCAGTTTTCAACTAGCAAGTACAACGCCCTTCAAGCAGTAGTAGCATAGTGTAGCTACCATGCACAATGACCGACCAAAGTACGCATATGTACTTCCATTGACCAAAGAAATCCGCTGTGTGTGGTCAACGCTGACAGCTCATAATACAAGTCACAAATGGTCAGAGGGGGAAACAATGGTTTGGGAACACCAAGTATCAGATAGGAAGCACAAGGAGCTTCAATATGTTGTGGCACAGTGTGGATACCATGCACGATGACCAACCAAAGAAAGCATATGTCACTGACCATGACCAAATAATGGCACTACGTGTGGTAAACCTTGACAACTCATAACACGAGTCACAAATGGCCAGGGTGGAGTGTAATTGTTTGTGAGAACTAGTTATCGACTAGCGAGTACAAATACCTTTAATATGTAATGGCACAGTGTGGCTACAATGCACAGTGACCAACCAAAGCATGCATATGTAACTGACACTGAACAAAGAATTTCACTTCATGTGGTCAACACTTTAACCTCACAACACGGGTCACAAATAGTCAGAGGGGGCTAACAATGGATTGGGAACACTGGCTGTCAACAAGAAAGCAAAAAGACCTTCGATACGTAATGACACGGCGTGGTCACCATGTATAGTAACAAACCAAAGTAGGCATGTGTTACAAACCATGACCAAACGGATTTCACAGTGTGTGGTCAACGTTGAAAACTCATAACACGAGTCACAAATGGTCACTGGGGGAAACCATGAGTTTGGAACACTAGTTATCAACTAGTAAATAGAAACATTTTCAACAAGTAGTGGCACGGTGTAGCTAGCGTGCACAGTGACCAACCAAAGGATGCACACGTCACAGACTATGACCGAAGAAGTCCACTATGTATGGTCAACATTGAGAACTCATAGCACGATTCACAAATGGTCAGAGGGAGAGACAATGATTTGGGAACCCTATGTATGGACTAGAAAGGACAAAGAACTTCAATACGTAGTGGCACGGTGTGGCTACTATGCACACCAAACAACCAAACTAGGCATATGTCATTGACCATGATGAAAGAATTTTAATATGGGTGGTCAACATTCACCAACCATAACACGAGTCAGAAAGGGTCAGAGGGGGAAACGATGGTTTATGAATATCAGTTCTCAACTAGCAAGTACAGCGACCTTCAATGAGCATAAGCACGCTGTGGCTACCATGCACAATGACCAACCAAAGTATGCATATGTACTACCTTTGACCAAAGAAATCCGCTGTGTATGGTCAGCATTGACAACTCATAACAGGAGTCACAAATGGTCAGAGGGGGAGACAATGGTTAGGGAACACCAGGTATCAGCTAAAAAGCACAAGGACCTTCAATAAGTTGTGGCACGGTGTGGATACCATGCAAGATAACCAACAAAAGTAGGCATATGTCACTGACCATGACCAAAGAATGTCACTAAGTGATGTGAAACTTGACAACTCATAACACGAGTCACGAGTGGTCAGTGTGGAAGATAAGGATTTGTGAATACTAGTTATCGACTAGCAAGTACAAATACCTTCAATAGGTAGTGGTAGAGTGTGGCTACAATGCACAGTGACCAACCAAAGTATGCATATGTCACTGACCATGAACAAAGAATTTCACAACACGAGTCACTGATAGTCAGAGGGGGTAACAATGGTTTGTGAACACTAGCTGTCAACAAGAAAGCACAAAGACCTTCGATATGCAATGCCATGGCGTGGTAACAAAGTACATTGACAAACCAAATTATGCATGTGTCACAAACCATGACCAAACGGACTTCACAGTGTGTGGTTAACATTGAAAACTCATAACACGAGTCACAAATGGTCAGTGGGGGAGACCATGGGTTGGGAACACTAGTTATCAATTAGCACGTAGAAGTATTTTTAACAAGTATTGGGACGGTGTGGCTAGCGTGCACAGTGACCAACCAAAGGATGCATATGTCACTGACTATGACCGAAGAAGTCCACTATGTGTGGTCAACAATGACAACTCATAACAGGAGTCACAAATGGTCTGAGGGAGAGACAATGGTTTGGAAACCCTATGTTTCAACTAGAAAGGACAAAGAACTTCAATACATAGTGGCACGATGTGGCTTTTATGCACACCAAACAACCAAACTAGGCATATGTCACTGACCATGACCAGATAACTTCTATATGGGTGGTCAACGTTGACCAACCATAACACGAGTCACAAACGGTCACGGAAGGAAACAGTGCTATGGGAATATCAGTTCTCAACTAGCAAGTACAACGACCTTCAGTCAGTAGTAGCACGGTGTGGCTACCATGCACAATGACCAACCAAAGTAGGCATATGTACTGCCTTTGACCAGAGAGATCCGCTGTGTGTGGTCAGCGTTGATAACTCATGATACGAGTCACGAATGGTCAGAGGGGGAAACAATGGTTTGGGAACACCGAGTATCAAATAGCAAGCACAAGGAGCTTTAATACTTTGTGGCACAGTGTGGATACCATGCATGATGACCAACCAAAGTAGGCATATGTCACTGACCATGACCAAATAATGGCACAAAGTGTGGTAAATATTGACAACTCATAACACGAGTCACAAATGGGCAGGGTGGAAGATAATGGTTTTTGAATACTAGTTATCGACTAGAAAGTACAAATATCTTCAATATGTAGTGGCACAGTGTGGCTACAATGCACAGTGACCAACCAAAGCATGCATATGTCACTGACCATGAACATAGTATTTCACTTCATGTGGTCAATATTTACAACTCACAACACGGGTCATAGATAGTCAGAGGGGGCTAACAGTAGTTTGGGAACACTAGCTGTCAACAAAAAAGCACAAAGACCTTCGATACATAATGACACAGCATGGTAACCATGTATAGTGACAAACCAATTAGGCATGTGTCACAAACCATGACGAAAACGGATTTCACAGTGTGTGGTCAACATTGAAAACTCATAAAACGAGTCACAAATGGTCAGCGGGGGAAACGATAGGTTGGGAACACTAGTTATCAACTAGCAAGTCAACATTTTTCCAACAAGTAGTGGCATGGTGTGGCTAGCGTGCACAGTGACCAACCAAAGGATGCATATGTCACTGGCTATGAACGAAGAAGTCCACTATGTGTGGTCAACGTCGACAACTCATAACACGAGTCACAAATGGTCAGAGGGAGAGACAATGGTTTGGGATCCCTGTGTATCGACTAGAAAGGAAAAAGAACTTCAATACGTAGTGGCACGGTGTGGCTAATATGCACACCAAACAACCAAAATAGGTAGATGA
>SZWC01003796.1:58116-84558 GCA_023375785.1 Penium margaritaceum
GGTGTGGCTAGCGTGCACAGTGACCAACCAAAGGATGCATATGTCACTGGCTATGAACGAAGAAGTCCACTATGTGTGGTCAACGTCGACAACTCATAACACGAGTCACAAATGGTCAGAGGGAGAGACAATGGTTTGGGATCCCTGTGTATCGACTAGAAAGGAAAAAGAACTTCAATACGTAGTGGCACGGTGTGGCTAATATGCACACCAAACAACCAAAATAGGTAGATGACACTGACCATGACGAGGGAATTTAAATATGGGTGGTCAATGTTGACCAACAAGAACACGAGACAAAAACGGTCAGGGGAGGAAACAATGCTATGGCAATATCAGATCTCAACGAGAAAGTACAACAACCTTCAGTCAGTAGTAGCACGGCGTGGCAACCATGCACAATGACCGACCAAAGTAGGCATATGTAGTGCCTTTGAGCAAAGAAACCCACTATGTGTGGTCAACGTTGACAGCTCATACTACGAGTTACAAATGGTCAGAGGGGAAAACAATGGTTTAGGAACACTAAGTATCAAATAACAAGCACAAGGAGCTTCAATACGTTCTGGCACGGTGTGGATACCATGCACGATGACCAACCATAGTAGGCATATGCCACTGACCATGACCAAATAATGGCACTAAGTGTGGTAAACCTTGAAAACTCATAACACGAGTCACAAATGGTCAGGGTGGAATGTTATGGTTTGTGAATACTAGTTATCAACAAGCAGGTACAAATACCTTCAATATGTAGTGGCACAGTGTGGCTACAATGCACTGTGACCAACCAAAGCATGCATATGTCACTGACCATGAACAAAGAATTTCACTTCATGTGGTCAACGTTTACAACTCACAGCACGGGTCAGAGATAGTAAGAGGGGTCTAACAATGGTTTGGGAACACTAGTCATCAACAAGAAAGCACAAAGACCTTTAACACGTAATGACACAGCGTGGTAACCATGTACAGTGACAAACCAAAGTAGGCATGTGTCACAAACCATGACCAGACGGATTTGGGAGTGTGTGGTCAACGTTAAAAACTAATACCACGAGTAACAAATGGTCAGTGGGGGAGATCATGGGTTGGGAACACTAGTTATCAACTAGCAAGTAGAAAGATTTTCAATAAGTTGTGGCACGGTGTGGCTAGCGTGCCCAGTGACCAACCAAAGGATGCATATGTCACTGACTATGACCGAAAAAGTCCACTATGTGTGGTCAACATTAACAACTCATAACACGAGTCACATATGGTCGGAGGGAGAGACAATGGTCTGGGAACCATACGTATCCACTAAAAAGGACAGAGAACTTCAATACGTAGTGGAACAGTGTAGCTGCTATGCACACCAAACAACCAAACTGGGCATATGTCACTGACCATGACCAGATAATTTCAATATGGTAGGTCAAAGTTGACCAACCATAACACAAGTCACAAACGGTCAGGGAAGGAAACAATGCTATGGGATTATCAGTTCTCAACTAGCAAGTACAACGACCTTCAGTCAGTAGTAGCACGGTGTGGCTACCATGCACAATGACCGACCAAAGTAGGCATATGTTTTGCCTTTGACCAAAGAAATCCGCTGTGTGTGGTCAACGTTGACAACTCATAATACGAGTCACAAATGGTCAGAGGGGGTAGCAATGGTTTGGAAACACCGAGTATCAAATAGCAAGCACAATGAGTTTCAATACATTGTGGCACAGTGTGGATACCATGCACGATGGCCAACCAAAGTACGCATATGTCACTGACCATGACCAACTAATGGCACTAATTGTGGTAAATCTTGAGAACTCATGGCACGAGTCACAAATGGTCAGGGTGGAAGATAATGATTTGTGAATACTACATATTGACTAGCAAGTACAAATACCTTCAATGTGTAGTGGCACAGTTTGGCTACAATGCACAGTGACCAACCAAAGCATGCATATGTCACTGACCATGAACAAAGAGTTTCACTCCATGTGGTCAACATTTACAACTCACAACACGAGTCACTAATAGTCAGATGGGGTAACAATGGTTTGGGAACACTAGCTATCAACAAAAAATCACAAAGACCTTCGATATGTAATGACACCGCGTGGTAGCCATGTAAAGTGACAAACCAAAGTAGGCATGTGTCACAAATCATGACCAAAGGGATTCCATAGTGTGTGGTCAACGTTGAAAACTCATAACACGAGTCACAAATGGTCAGTGGGGGAGACCATGGGTTGGGAACACTAATTATCAACTAGCAAGTAGAAAGATTTTCAACAAGTAGTGGCACGGTTTGGCTAGCGTGCACAGTGACCAACCAAAGGATGCATATGTCACTGACTATGACCGAATCAGTCCACTATGTGTGGTCAACGTTTACAACTCATAACACGAGTCACATATGGTCAGATGGAGGGACAATGGTTTGCGAACCCTATGTATCAACTAGAAAGGACAAAGAACATCGATACGTAGTGGCACGGTGTGGCTACTATGCACACCAAACAACCAAACTAGGCATATGTCACTGTCCATGACCAGATAATTTCAATATGGGTGGTCAATGTTGACCAACCATAACACGAGTCACAAACGGTCAGGGGAGGAAACAATGCTATGGGAATATCAGTTCTCAAATAGCAAGTACAACGACCTTCAGTCGGTAGTAGCACGGTGTGGCTACCATGCACAATGACCGATCAAAGTAGGCATATGTACTACCTTTGACCAAAGAAGTCCACTGTGTGTGGTCAACGTTGACAACTCATAATACGAGTCACAAATGGTCAAAGGGGAAAACAATGGTTTGGGAACAACAAGTATCAAATAGAGAGCACAAGGAGCTCCAATTTGTTGTAGCACACTGTGGATACAATGCACGATGACCAACCAAAGTAGGCTTATGTCACAGACCATGAGCAAATAATGGCACTAAGTGTGGTAAACCTTGACAACTCATAACACGAGTCACAAATGGTCAGTGTGGAAGATAAGGATTTGTGAATACTAGTTATCGACTAGCAAGTACAAATACCTTCAATATGTAGTGGCAGAGTGTGGCTACAATGCACAGTGACAAACCAAAGTATGCATATGTCACTGACCATGAACAAAGAATTTCACTTCATGTGGTCAACATTTACAACTCACAACACGGGTCACAGATAGTCAGAGGGGGCTAACAATGGTTTGGGAACACCACCTGTCAACAATAAAGCACAAAGACCTTCGACACGTAATGACACGGCGTGGTAACCATGTACAGTGACAANATAATGGTTTGTGAATACTAGTTATCGACTAGCAAGTACAAATACCTTCAATATGTAGTGGCACAGTGTGGCTACAATGCACAGTGACCAACCAAAGTATGCATATGTCACTGACCATGAACAAAGAATTTCACTTCATGTGGTCAACATTTACAACTCACAACACGGGTCACAGATAGTCAGAGGGGGCTAACAATGGTTTGGGAACACTAGCTGTCAACAAGAAATCACAAAGACCTTCGATACGTAATGACACGGCGTGGAAACCATGTACAGTAACAAACCAAAGTATGCATGTGTCACAAACCATGACGAAACGGATTTCACAGTGTGTGGTCAGTGTTGACAACTCATAACACGAGTCACAACTGGTCAGTGGGGGAAACCATGGGTTCGGAGTACTAGTTATCAACTAGCAAGTAGAAAGATTTTCAAAAAGTAGTGGCACGGTATGGCTAGCGTGCACAGTGACCAACCAAAGGATGCATATGTCACTGACTATGACCGACGAAGTCCACTATGTGTGGTCAACATTGACAACTCACAACACGAGTCACAAATGTTGAGAGGGAGAGACAATGGTTTCGGAACGACATGTATCCACTAGAAAGGACAAGGAACTTCAATACGTAGTGGCACAGTGTGGCTAATATGCACACCAAACAACCAAACTAGGCATATGTCACTGACCATGACAAGAGAATTTCAATATGGGTTGTCAACGTTGACCAACAATATCATGAGTCAAAAACGGTCAGGGGAGGAAACAATGCTATGGGCATATCAGTTCTCAACTAGCAAGTACAATGACCATCAGTCAGTAGTAGCACGCTGTGGCTACCATGCACAGTGACCGACCAAAATAGGCATATGTACTGCCTTTGACCAAAGAAATCTACTGTGTGTGATCAACATTGACAACTCATAACACGAGTCACGAATGGTGGGAGGGGGAAGCAATGGTTTGGGAACACCAAGTATCAAAAAGAAAGCACAAAGAGCTTCAATACGGTGTGGCACGGTGAAGATACAATGCACGATGACCAACCAAAGTAGGCATATGTCACTGACCATGACCAAATAATGGCACTAAGTGTGGTAACCCTTGACAGCTCATAACACGTGTCACAAATGGTTGGGGTGGAAGATAATGGTTTGTGAATACTAGTTATTGACTAGCAAGTATAAATACCTTCAATATGTAGTGGCACAGTGTGGCTACAATGCACAGTGACACCCAAAGTATGCATATGTCACTGAGCATGAACAAAGAATTTCACTTCATGTGGTCAATATCTACAACTTACAGTACGGGTCACAGAGAGTCAGAGGGGGCTAACAATGGTTTGGGAACACTAGCTGTCAAAAAGAAAGCACAAAGACCTTCGATACGTAATGATACGGCGTGGTAACCATGCACAGTGACAACCCAAAGTAAGCATGTGTCACAAACCATGACCAAACGGATTTCACAGTGTGTGGTCAATGTGAAAACTGATAACACGGGTCACAAATGGTCAGTGGGGGAAACCATGGGTTGGGAACACTAGTTATACACTAGCAAGTAGAAACATTTTCAACAAGAAATGGCACGGTGTGGCTAGCGTGCACAATGACCAACAAAAGGATACATATGTCAGTGACTATGACCGAAGAAGTCCGCTATGTGTGGTCAACATAGACAACTCATAACACGAGTCACAAATGGTCAGAGGGAGAGAAAATGGTTTGGGAACCCTATGTATCAACTAGCAAGGACAAAGATTTTCAATACGTAGTGGCAGGGTGTAGCTACTATGCACACCAAAAAACCAAACTAGGCATATGTCTTTGACCATGAACAGACAATTTCAATATGGGTGGTCAACATTGACCAACCATAACACGAGTCACAAACGTTCAGGGGAGGAAACAATGCTATGGGAATATCAGTTCTCAACTAGCAAGTACAGTGACCTTCAGTCAGTAGTAGCACGGTGTAGCTACATGGCACAATGACCGACCAAAGTAGGCATATGTACTGCCTTTGACCAAAGTAATCAGCTGTGTGTGATCAACGTTGAGAACTCATAATACGAGTCACAAATGCTCAGAGGGGGAAACAATGGTTTGGGAACACCGAGTATCAAATAGCAAGCACAATGAGCTTCAATACATTGTGACACAGTGTAGGTACCATGTACGATGACCAACCAAGGTAGGCATATGTCACTGACCAGGACCAAATAATGACACTAAGTGTGGTCAACCTTGACAACTCATAACACGAGTCACAAATGGATAGGGTGGAAGATAATGAGTTGTGAATACTAGTTATTGACTAGCAAGTACAAATACCTTCAATATGTAGTGGCAAAGTGTGGCTACAATGCACCGTGACGAACCAAAGTATGCATATGTCACTTACCATGAACAAAGAATTTCACTTCATGTGGTCAACATTTACAACTCACAATACGCGTCACTGATAGTCAGAGGGGGTAGCAATGGTTTGGGAACACTAGCTGTCAACAAGAAAGCACAAAGACCTTCGATACGTAATGACACGGCGTGAAAACAATGTACAGTGATAAACCAAAGTAGGCATGTGTCACAAACCATAACCAAACAGATTTCTGAGTGTGTGGTCAACGTTGAAAACTCATACCACGAGTCACAAATGGTCCGTGGGGGAGACCATGGGTTGGGAACACTAGTCATCAACTAGCAAGTAGAAAGCTTTTCAACAAGTAGTGGCACGGTGTGGCTAGCGTGCACAGTGACCAACGAAAGGATGCATATGTCAGTGACTATGACTGAAGAAGTCCACTATGTGTGGTCACCATTTACAACTCATTACACGAGTCACAAATGGTCAGAGGGAGAGACAATGGTTTGGGAACCCTATGTATTAAATAGAAAGACAAAGATTTTCAATACGTAGTGGCACGGTGTGGCTACTATGCACACCAAACAACTTAACTAGGCATATGTCACCGACCATGACCAGACAATTTAAATATGGGTAGTCAACGTTGACCAACCATAACACGAGTTACAAACGTTCAGGGGAGGGAACAATGCTATGGGAATATCAGTTCTCAACTAGTAAGTACAGCGACCTGCAGTCAGTAGTAGCACGGTGTGGCTAGCATGCACAATGACCGACCAAAGTAGGCATATGTACTGCCTTTGACCAAAGAAATCTGCTGTGTATGGTCAACGTTGACAACTCATAATACGAGTCACAAATGGTCAGACGGAAAAACAGTGGTTTGGGAACACGGAGTATCAAATAGCAAGCACAAGGAGCTTCAATACGTTGTGGCACGGTGTGGATACCATGCACGATGACCAACCAAAGTAGGCATATGTCACTGACCATGACCAAATAATGGCACTAAGTGTGGTAAACCTTGACAACTCATAACACGCGTCACAAATGGTCAGGTTGGAAGACAATGGATTGTGAATACCGGTTATCCACTAACAAGTACAAATACCATCAATATGTAGTGGAATAGTGTGGCTACAATGTACAATGACCAACCAGAGTATGGATATGTCACTGATCATCAACAAAGAATTTCACTTCATGTGGTCAACATTTACAACTCACAACACGAGTCACACATAGTCAGAGGGGGCTAACATGGTCTGGGAACACTAGCTGTCAACAAGAAAGCACAAAGACCTTTCATACGTAATGACACAGCGCGGTAACCATGTGCAGTGACAAACAAAAATAGGCATGTGTCACAAACCATGACCAAACGGATTTCACAGCGTGCGTTCAATGTTGAAAACGCATAACACGATTCACAAATGGTCAGTGGGGGAAACCATGGGTTGCAAACACAAGTTATCAAATAGCAAGTTGAATGATTTTCAACAAGTAGTGGCACGGTGTGGCTAGCTTGCACAGTGACAAACCAAATGATGCATATGTCACTGACCAAGACCGAAGAAGTCCACTATGTGTAGTCAACATTGACAACTCATAACACGAGTCACAAATGGTCAGAGGGAGAGACAATGGTTTGCGAACCATGTGTATTGACTAGAAAGGACAAAGAAATTCAATATGTAGTGGCACGGTGTGGCTACTATGCACACCAAACAACCAAACCAGGCATATGTCACTGACCATGACGAGAGAATTTCAATATGGGTGGTCAACGTTGACCAACCATAAGACGAGTCAAAAACGGTCAGGGGAGGAAACAATGCACTGGGAATACAAGTTTTCAACTAGCAAGTACAACGACCTTCAGTCGGTAGTAGCACGGTGTGGCTACCATGCATAATGACCGACCAAAGTAGGCACATGTACTGCCTTTGACCAAAGAAATCCGCTGTGTGTGGTCAACGTTGACAACTCATAATACGAGTCACAAATGGTCAGAGGGGGAAGCAATGGTTTGCGAACACCGAGTATCAAATACCAAGCACAAGGAGCTTCAATACGTTGTGGCAGAGTGTGGATAGCATGCACGACGACCAACCAATGTAGGCCTATGTCACTGACCATGACCAAATAATGGCACTAAGCGTAGTAAACCTTGACAACACATAAAACGAGTCACAAATGGCCAGGGTGGAAGATAATGGTTTGTGAAAACCAGTTATTGACTAGCAAGTACAAATACCTTCAATATGTAGTGGCATAGTGTGGCTACAATGCACTGTGACCAACCAAAGTATGTATTTGACCATGGACAAAGAATTTCACTTCATGTGGTCAACATTTATAACTCACAACACGGGTCACAGATAGTCAGAGGGGGCTAACAATGGTTTGGGAATACTGGCTATCAACACAAAAGCACATAGACCTTTGATGCGTAATGACACGGCGTGGTAACCATGTAGAGTAACAAACCAAAGTATGCATGTGTCACAAACCATAACCAAATGGATTCCACAGTGTTTGGTCAACATTGAAAAGTCATAACACGAGTCACAACTGGTCAGTGGGGGAGACCATGGGTTGGGAACACTAGTTATCAACTAGCAAGTAGAAATATTTTCAACAAGTAGTGGCACGGTGTCACTAGCCTGCACAGTGACCAACCAAATGATGCATATGTCACTGACAATGACCAAAGAAGTCCATTATGTGCTGTCAACATTGACAACTCATACCCCACGAGTCACAAATGGTCAGAGGGAGAGACAATGGCTTGGGAACCCTATGTATTGACTAGAAAGGACACGGAACTTCAATATGTAGTGGCACGGTGTGGCTAATATGCACACCACACAATCAAACTAGGCAAATGTCACTGACCATGACTAGAGAATTTCAATATGGGTGGTCTACGTTGACCAACCATAACACGAGACAGAAACGGTCAGGGGAGGAAACAATGCTATGGGAATATCACTTCTCAACTAGCAAGTACAATGACCTTCAGTCAGTATTAGCACGGTGTGGATACCATGCACAATGACAGACCAAAGTAGGCATATGTACTGCCTTTGATCAAAGAAATCCGTTGTGTGTGGTCAACGTTGACAACTCATTATACGAGTCACAAATGGTCAGAGGGGGAAGCAATGGTGTGGGAACACCGAGTATCAAATAGCAAGCACAAGGAGCTTGAAGACGTTGTGGCACAGTGTGGATAGCATGCACGATGACCAATCAAAGTAGGCCTATGTCACTGACCATGACCAAATAATGGCACTAAGTGTGGTAAACCTTGACAACAAACAACACGAGTCACAAATGGTCAGGGTGGAAGATAATGGTTTGTGAATACCAGTTATCAACTAGCAAGTACAAACACCTTCAATATGTAGTGGCACAGTGTGGCTACAATGCACTGTGACCAACCAAAGTATATATCTGACCATGAACAAAGAATTTTACTTCATGTGGTCAACATTTATAACTCACACCACGGGTCACAGATAGTCAAAGGGGGCTAACAATGGTTTTGGAACACTGGCTATCAATACGAAAGCACATAGACCTTTGATACGTAATGACACGCCGTGGTAACCATGTAGAGTAACAAACCAAAGTATGCATGTGTCACAAACCATGACCAAACGGATTTCACAGTGTGTGGTCAACGTTGAAAAGTCATGACACGAGTCACAACTGGTCAGTGGGGGAAACCGTGGGTTGGGAACTCTAGTTATCAACTAGCAAGTAGAAAGCTTTTCAACAAGTAGTGGCACGGTGTCGCTAGCCTGTACAGTGACCAGCCAAAGGATGCATATGTCACTGACTATGACCAAAGAAGTCCATTATGTGTGGTCAACATTGACAACTCATAACACGAGTCACAAGTGGTCAGAGGGAGAAACAATGGTTTGGGAACCCTATGTATCGACTAGAAAGGACACGGAACTTCAATATGTAGTGACACGGTATGGCTAATATGCACACCAAACAACCAAACTAGGCAAATGTCACTGACCATGACGAGAGAATTTCAATATGGGTGGTCTACATTGACCAACCATAACACGAGTCAAAAAATGGTCAAGGGAGGAAACAATGCCATGGGAATATCACTTCTTCACTAGCAAATACAACAACCTTCAGTCAGTAGTAGCACGGTGTGGCTACCATACACAATGACCGACCAAAGTAGGCATATGAACTGCCTTTGACCAAAAGAAATCCGCTGTGTGTGGTCAACGTTGACAACTCATAATACGAGTCACAAATGGTCAGAGGGGAAAACAATGGTTTGGGATCACCGAGCATCAAATAGCAAGCACAAGGAGCTTCAATATGTTGTGGCACAGTGTGTTACCATGCATGATGACCAACCAAAATAGGCATATCTCACTGACCATGAACAAATAATGGCACTAAGTGTGGTAAACCTTGACAGCTCATAACACGAGTCACAAATTGGCAGTGTGGAAGATAATGGTTTGTGAATACCAGTTATCGACTAGCAAGTACAAATACCTTCAATATGTAGTGGCACAGTGTGGCTACAATGCACATGGACCAACCAAAGTATGCATATGTCACTGACCATGAACAATAAATTTCACTTAATGTGGTCAACACTTGCAACTGACAACACGGGTCACTGATAGTCAGAGGGGGCTAACAATGGTTCGGGAACACTAGCTGCCATAAAGAAAGCACAAAGACCTTTGATACGTAATGACACAGCGTGGTAACCATGTACAGTGACAAACCAAAGTAGGCATGTGTCACAAACCATGACCAAACGGATTTCACGGTGTGTGGTCAACGTTGAAAACTCATAACATGAGTCACAAATGGTCAATGGGAGAAACCATGGGTTGGGAACACTAGTTACCAACTAGCAAGTCGAAATATTTTCAACAAGTAGTGGCATGGTGTGGCTAGCGTGCACAGTGACCAACCAAAGGATGCATGTGTCACTGACTATGACCGACGAAGTCCACTATGTGTGGTCAACATTGACAGCTCACAACACGAGTCATAAATGGTCAAAGGGAGAGACAATGGTTTGGGAACCATATGTATCCACTAAAAAGGACAAGGAACTTCAATACGTAGTGGCACGGTGTGGCTCATATGCACACCAAACAACCAAACTAAGCACATGTCACTGATAATGACGAGAGAATTTCAATATGGGTGGTCAATGTTGACCAACCATAACACGAGTCAAAAATGGTAAGGGGAGAAAACAATACTATGGGAACATCAGTTCTCAACTAGCAAGTACAACGACCATCAGTTAGTAGTAGCCAGTGGGGCTACCATGCACAGTGACAGACCAAAGTAGGCATATGTACTGCCTTTGACCAGAGAAATCTGCTGTGTGTGGTCAACATTGACAAAGCATAATACAAGTCACAAATGGTCAGAGGGGGAAACAATGGTTTGGGAACACCAAGTATGAAAAAGAAAGCACAAGGAGCATCAATACGTAGTGGCACGGTGTGGATACAATGCCAACGACCAACCAAAGTAGGCATATGTCACTGACCATGACCAAGTCATGGCACTAAGTGTGGTAAACCTTGACAACTCATAACACGAGTCACAAATGGTCATGGTGGAATGTAGTGGTTTGTGAATACTAGTTATCGACTAGCAAGTACAAATACCTTTAATATGTAGTGGCACAGTATGGCTGCAATGCACTGTGACCAACCAAAGTATGCATATGTGACTGACCATGAACAAAGGATTTCACTTCATGTGGTCAATGTTTACAACTCACAACACGGGTCACAGATAATCCGAGGGGGCTAAGAATGGTTTGGGAACACTGGCTGTCAACAAGAAAGCACAAAGACCTTCGATACGTAATGACACGGCGTGGTAACCATGTACAGTAACAAACCAAAGTAGGCATGTGTCACAAACCATGACAGACGGATTTCAAAATGTGTGGTCAACGTTGAAAACTCATAACACGAGTCACAACTGGTCACTGGGGGAAACCATGGGTTGGGAACACTAGATATAACTAGCAAGTAGAAAGATTTTCAACAAGTAGTGGCACGGTGTGACTAGCATGCACAGTGACCAACCAAAGGATGCATATGTCACTGACTATGACCGAAGTAGTCCATTATGTGTGGTCAACACTGACAACCCATAACACAAGGCACAAATGGTCTGAGGGAGATACAATGGTTTGGGAACCCTATGTATTGACTAGAAAGGACAAGGAAATTCAATACGTAGTGGCATTGTGTGGCTACTATGCACACTAAGCAACCAAACTAGGCATATGTCGCTGACCATGACCAGATAATTTTAACATGGGTGGTCAACGTTGACCAAGCAAAACACGAGTCACAAACGGTCAGGGGAGGAAACAATGCTATGGGAATATCAGTTGTCAACTAGCAAGTACAACGACCTTCAGTCAGTAGTAGCACGGTGTGGCTACCATGCACAATGAACGACCAAAGTCGGCATATGTACTGCCTTTGAGGAAAGAAATCTGCTGTGTGTGGTCAACATTGAGAACTCATAACACGAGTCACAAATGGTCAGAGGGGGAGACAATGGTTTGCAAACCCCATGTATTGGCTAGAACGGACAAGGAACCTCAATACGTAGTGGCACGGTGTGGCTAATATGCACACCAAACAACCAAACTAGGCATATGTCACTGACCATGACGAAAGAATTTCAATATGGGTGGTCAACGTTAACCAACCATAACGCGAGTCACAAACGGTCAGGGGAGGAAACAATGCTATGGGAATAACAGTTCTCAACTAGCAAGTACAAAGACCTTCAGTCAGTAGTAGCACAGTGTGGCTACCATGCACAATGACCGACCAAAGTAGGCATGTGTACTGCCTTTGACCAAAGAAATCCGCTGTGTGTTGTCAACGTTGACAACTCATAGTACAAGTCACAAATGGTCAGAGGGGGAAACAATGGTTTGGGAACACCGAGTATCAAATAGCAAGGACAAGCAGCTTCAATACGTTGGGGCACAGTGTGGATACCATGCACCATGACCAACCAAAGTAGGCATATGTCACAGACCATGACCAAATCATGGCACCAAGTGTGGTAAACCTTGACAACTCATAACATGAGTCACAAGTGTTCAGGGTGGAAGATAATGGTTTGAGAATACTAGTTATTGACTAGCAAGTACAAAAACCTTCAATATGTAGTGGCACAGTGTGGCTACATTGCACTGTGACCAACCAAAGTATGCATATGACTGACCATGAACAAAGAATTTCACTTCATGTGGTCAATATTTACAACTCAGAACACGGATCACAGAGAGTCCGAGGGGGCTAACAATGGTTTGGGAACACTGGCTGTCAACAAGAAAGCACAAAGACCTTTGATAGTAATGACATGGTGTGGTAACAATGTACAGTGACAAACGAAAGTAGGCATGTGTCACAAACTATGACCAAACAGATTTCACAGTGTGTGGTCAACATTGAAAACTCATACCACGAGTCGCAAAAGGTCTTTGGGCGAGACCATGGGTTGGGAACACTAGTTATTGACTATCAAGTTGAAAGATTTTCAAAAAGTAGTGGCACGGTGTAGTTTGCGTGCCCAATGACCAACTAAAGGATGCATGTCACTAACTATGACCGAAGAAATCCACTATGTGTGGTCAACATTGACAACTCATAACACGATTCACAAATGGTCAGAGGGAGAGACAACGGTTTGGGAACCCTATGTAGCAACTAGAAAGGACAAAGAACTTCAATACGCAGTGGCACGGTGTGGCTACTATGCACACCAAACAACCAAACCAGGCATATGTCACTCACCATGACCAGATAATTTCAATATGGGTGGTGAACGTTGACCAACCATAACACGAGTCAAAAACGGTCAGGGAAGGAAACAATGCTATGGGAATACTAGTTCTCAACTAGCAAGTACAACGACCTTCAGTCAGTAGTAGCACGGTGTGGCTACCATGCACAATGACCGACCAAAGAAGGCATGTGTACTGCCTTTGACAAAAGAAATCCGCTGTGTGTGGTCAACAGTGACAGCTCATAATACAAGTCACAAATGGTCAGAGGGGGAAACAATGGTTTGGGAACACCAAGTATCAAATAGCAAGGACAAGAAGCTTCAATACGTTGGGGCACAGTGTGGATACCATGCACCATGACCAACCAAAGTAGGCATATGTCACAGACTATGACCAAATAATGGCACTAAGTGTGGTAAACCTTGACAACTCATAACACGAGTCACAAATGGTCAGGGTGGAAGATAATGGTTTGTGAATAATAGTTATCGACTATCAAGTACAAATACCTTCAATATGTAGTGGCACAGTGTGGCTACAATGCACAGTGACCAACCAAAGTATGAATATGTCACTGACCATGAACAAAGAATTTCACTTCATGTGGTCAACATTTACAACTCACAAGACGAGTCACAGATAGTCAGAGAGGGCTAATAATGGTTTGGGAACACTAGCTGTACACAAGAAAGCACAAAGACCTTCGATACGTAATGACACTGCGTGGTAACCATATACAAAGACAAATCAAAGTAGGCATGTGTCACGAAACACGACCAAACGGATTTCATTGTGTGTGGTCAACGTTGAAAACTCATAAGACGAGTCACAAATGGTCAGCTGGGGAAACTATGGGTTGGGAACACTAGTTATAAAGTAGCAAGTCGAAATAACTTCAACAAGTAGTGGCATGATGTGGCTAGCGTGCACAGTGACCAACCAAAGGATGCATATGTCACTAACCATGAACGAAGAAGTCCTCTATGTGTGGTCAACATTGACAACTTATAACACGAGTCACAAATGGCCAGAGGGAGTGACAATGGTTTGGGAACCCTATGTATTGACTATAAAGGACAAATAACTTCAATACGCAGTGGCACGGTATGGCTAATATGCACACCAAACAAAACAACTAGGCATATGTCACTGACAATGACCAGGGAATTTCAACATGGGTGGTCAACGTTGACCAACCATAACACGGGCCAAAACGGCCAGGGAAGGAAACAATGCCATGGGAATATCAGTTCTCAACGAGAAAGTACAACGACCTTCCGTTAGTAGTAGCACGGCATGGCAACCATGCACAATGACCAGCAAAAGTAGGCATATGCGCTGCTTTTGAGCAAAGAAACCCGTTATGTGTGGTCATCGTTGACAACTCATAATACAAGTCACAAATGGTCAGAGGGGAAAAAAATGGGTTGGGAATACCAAGTATCAAATAGCAAGCACAATGAGCTTCAATACGCTGTGGCACGGTTTGGATACCATGCACGATGACCAACCAAAGTAGGCATATGTCACTGACCATGACCAAATAATGGCACTAAGTGTGGTAAACATTGACAACTCATAACACGAGCCACAAATGGTCAGGGTGGAAGACAATGGTTTGTGAATACTAGTTATCGACTAGCAAGTACAAACACCTTCAATATGTAGTGGCATGGTGTGGTTACAATGCAAAGTGACCAACCAAAGTATGCATATGTCACTGACCATGAACAAATGATTTCACTTCATGTGGTCAACATTTACAGCTCACAACACGAGTCACAAAGAGTCAGAAGGGGCTGACAATTGTTTGGGAACACTAGCTGTACACAAGAAAGCACAAATACCTTCAATACGTAATGACACAATGTTGCAACCATGGACAGTGACAAACAAAAGTAGGCATGTATCACAAACCATGACCAAACGGATTTCACAGTGTGTGGTCAAACTTGAAAACTCATAACACGAGTCACAAATGGTCAGTGGGGGAAACCATGGGTTGGGAACTCTAGTCATCCACTAGGAAGTTGAAATAACTTCAACAAGTAGTGGCATTGTGTTGCTAGCCTGCACAGTGACCAACCAAAGGATGCATATGTCACTGACTATGAACGCATAAGTCCACTATGTGTGGTCAACATGGACAACTCATAACACGGGTCACAAATGGTCACAGGGAGAGGCAATGGTTTGGGAACCCCATGTATTGACTATGAAAGACAAAGAACTTCAATACGTAGTGGCACGGTGTGGCTTATATGCAGACCAAACAACCAAACTAGGCATATGTCACTGACAATTACAATATGGGTGGTCATCGTTGACCAACCATAACATGAGACAAAAACGGTCAGGGGAGGAAGCAATGCTATGGGAATGTCAGTTCTCAACGAGAAAGTACAACGACCTTCCGTCAGTAGTAGCACGGCGTGGCAACTATGCACAATGACCGACCAAAGTAGGCATATGTACTGCCTTTGAGGAAAGAAACACGCTATGTGTGGTCAACATTGACAACTCATAACACGAGTCACAAATGGTTAGAGGGGAAAAACAATGGTTTGGGAACACCAAGCATCAAATAGCAAGCACAAGGAGCATCTATACGCTGTGGCACGGTTTATATACCATGCACGATGACCAACCAAAGTAGGCATATGTCACTGACCATGACCAAATAATGGCACTAAGTGTGGTAAACCTTGACAATTCATAACACGAGTAAAAAATGGTCAGGGTGGAAGATAATGGTTTGTGAATACTAGTTATGGCCTAGCAAGTAAAAATACCTTCAATATGTAGTGGCACAGTGTGGCTACAATGCACTGTGACCAACCAAAGTATGCATATGTGACTGATTATGAACGAATAATTTCACTTCATGTGATCAACATTTACAACTCACAACACGGGTCACAGATAGTTAGAGGGGGCTGACAATGGTTTGGGAACACTGGCTGTCAACAAGAAAGCACAAAGACCTTTGATACGTAATGACACGGCGTGGTAAGCATGTACAGTAACAAACCAAAGTAGGCATGTGTCACAAACCTTGACCAAACGGATTTCACAGTGTGTGGTCAACGTTGAAAACTCATAACACGAGTCACAACTGGTCAGTGGGGGAAGCCATGGGTTGGGAACACTAGATATAACTAGCAAGTAGAAATATTTTCAACAAGTAGTGGCACGGTGTGACTAGCATACACAGTGACCAACCAAAGGATGCATATGTCACAGACTATGAACGAAGTAGTCCACTATGTGTGGTCAACATTGACAACCCATAACACGAGTCACAAATGGTCTGAGGGAGATACAATGGTTTGAGAACCCTATGTATTGACTAGAAAGGACAAGGAACTTCAATACGTAGTGGCATTGTGTGGCTACTATGCACACCAAGCAACCAAACTAGGCATATGTCGCTGACCATGACCAGAAAATTTCAATATGGGTGGTCAACGTTGACCAACCAGAACACGAGTCACAAATGGTCAGGGGAGGAAACAATGCTTTGGGAATATCAGTTGTCAGCTAGCAAGTACAACGACCTTAAGTCAGTAGTAGCACGGTGTGGCTACCATGCACAATGAACGACCAAAGTCGGCATATGTACTGCCTTTGACGAAAGAAATCTGTTGTGTGTGGTCAACATTGAGAACTCATAATACGAGTCACAAATGGTCAGAGGGGGAGACAATGGTTTGGGAACACCAAGTATCAAAAAGCAAGCACAAGGAGCTTCAATATGTTAGGGCACGGTGTGGATACCATGCACGATGACCAACCAAAGTAGGCATATGTCACTGACCATGACTAAACAATGGCACTAAGTGTGATAAACCTTGACAACTCATAAAACGAGTCACAAATGGTCAGGGTGGAAGATAATGATTTGTGAATACTAGTTATTGACTAGCAAGTACAAATACCTTCAATATGTAGTGGCACAGTGTGGCTACAATGCATAGTGACGAACCAAAGCATGCATATGTCACTAACCATAAACAAAGAATTTCACTTCATGTGGTCATCATTTACAGCTTACAACACGATTCACTGATAGTCAGAGGGGGTAGCAATGGTTTGGGAACACTGGCTTTCAACAAGAAAGCACAAAGACCTTCAATACGTAATGACACGGCGTGGTAACAGTGTACAGTGACAAACCAAAGTAGGCATGTGTCACAAACCATGACCAAACGGATTTCAAAGTGTGTGGTCAACGTTGAAAACTCATACCACGAGTCACAAATGGTCAGTGGGGGAGACCATGGGTTGGGAACACTAGTTATCAACTAGCAAGTCGAAATATTTTCCACAAGTAGTGGCACGGTGTGGCTAGCGTGCACAGTGACCAACCAAAGGATGAATACGTCACTTACTATGACCAAAGAAATCCAGTACGCGTGGTCAACATTCACAGCTCATAACACAAGTCACAAATGGTGAGAGGGAGAGACAATGGTTTAGGAACCCTATGTATGGACTAGAAAGAACAAATAAATTCAATACGTAGTGGCACGGTGTGGCTACTATGCACACCAAACAACTTAACTAGGCATATGTCACTGACCATGATGAGAGAATTGCAATATGGGTGGTCAACGTTGACTAACCATAACACGAGTCAAAAACCGTCAGGGGAGGAAACACTGCTATGGGAATATCAGTTATCAACTAGCAAGTAGAATGACCATCAATCAGTAGTAGCACGATGTGGCTACCATGCACAGTGACCGACAAAAGTAGGCATATGCACTGCCTTAGACCAAAGAAATCTGCTGTGTGTGGTCAACATTGACGACTCATAATACGAGTCACAAATGGCTAGAGGCAGAAACAATGGTTTGGAAACACCAAGTATCAAAAATCAAGCACAAGGAGCTTCAATACGTTGTGGAACGGTGTGGTTGCCATGCACAATGACCAACCAAAGTAGGAATATGTCACTGACCATGAAAAAATAATGGCACTAAGTGTGGCAAACCTTGACAACTCATAACACGAGTCACAAATGGTCAGGGTGGAAGACAATGGTTTCCAATACTAGTTATCGACTAGCAAGCACAAATACCATCAATATGTAGTGGCACAGTGTGGCTTCAATGCACAGTGACCAACGAAAGTGTGCATATGTCACTGACCATGAACAAAGAAGTTCACTTCATGTGGTCAACATTTACAACTCACAGCATAGGTCACAGATAGTCAGAGGTGGCTAACATTGGTTTGGGAACACTAGCTGTCAACAAGAATGCACAAAGACCTTCGATACGTAATGACACGGCGTGGTAACCATGTACCGTGACAAACCAAAGTAGGCATGTGTCACAAACCATGACCAAACGGATTTCACAGTGTTTGGTCAACGTTGATAACTCATAACACGAGTCACAAATGGTCAGTGGGGGAAACCATGGGTTGGGAACACTAGGTATCAACTAGCAAGTAGAAATACTTTCAACAAGTAGTGGCACGGTGTGGCTAGCGTGCACGGTGACCAAGCAAAGGATGCACACGTCATTGACTATGACCGAAGAAGTCCACTATGTATGGTCAACATTGACAACTCATAACACGAGTCACAAATGGTCAGAGGGAGAGACAATGATTTGGGAACCCTATGTATTGACTAGAAAGGACAGCGAACTTCAATACTTAGTGGCACGGTGTGGCTACTATGCACACCAAGCAGCCAAACTAGGCATATGTCACCGACCATGATGAAAGAATTTCAATATAGGTGGTCAACATTCACCAACCATAACACCAGTCACAAAGGGTCAGAGGGGGAAACAATGGTCTGTGAATATCAGTTCTCAACTAGCAATTACAGTGACCTTCAATCAGTATAAGCACGGTGTGGCTACCATGCACAATGACCGACCAAAGTAGGCATATGTAGTCCCTTTGACCAAAAACATCCGGTGTGTGTGGTCAACATCCACAACTCATAACAAGAGTCACAAATGGTCAGAGGGGGGGACAATGTTTTGGGAACACCAGGTATCAGCTAGCAAGCACAAGGACCTTTAATATGTTGTGGCACGGTGTGGATACCATGCACAATGACCAACCAAAGTAGGCATGTCACTGGCCATGACCAAATAGTGTCACTAAGTGTGGTAACATTTGACAAGTCATAACACGAGTCACAAATGGCCAGGGTGGAAGATAATGGTTTGTGAATACTAGCTGTCAACTAGCAAGTACAAATACCTTTAATATGTAGTGGCACGGCGTAGCTACATGCACAGTGACCAACCAAAGTATGCATATGTCACTGACCATGACCAAAAAATTTCACTTCATGTGGTCATCGTTGACAACTCACTACACAAGTCACTCATAGTCAGAGGGGGTAACAATGGTTTGGGAACACTAGCTATCAACAAGAAAGCACAAAGACCGTCGATACGTACTGACACGGCATGGTAAGCATGTACAGGGACAAACCAAAGTAGGCATATGTCACAAACCATGACCAAACGGATTTCACAGTGTGTGGTCAACATTGAATACTCATAACACGAGTCACAAATGGTAAGTGGGGGATTCCATCGATTGGGAACAATAGTTATCAGCTAGCAAGTACAAATACTTTTAAGAAGTAGTGGCACGGTGTGGCTAGCATGCATAGTGACCAACCAAAGGATGCATATGTCAATGACTACACACCCGAAGAAGTCCACTATGTGTGGTCAACACTGACAACTCATAACACGAGTCACAAATGGTCAGAGGGAGAGACAATGGTTTGGGAACTTGAATACGTAGTGACATGGTGTGGCTAAGATGCACACCAAACAACCAAACTAGGAATATGTCACTGACCATGACCAAAGAATTTCAACATGGGTTTTCGACTTTGACCAATCAGAACACGAGTCACAAACAGCAAGGGGAGGAAACAATGCTATGGGAATATCAGTTATCAACTAGCAAGTACAATGACCTTCAGTCAATAGTAGCACGGTGTGGCTACCATGCACAAAGACCGACCAAAGCAGGCAGATGTACTGCCTTTGACCAAAGAAATCCACTGTGTGTCGTCAACGTTGACAACTCATAATACGAGTCACAAATGGTCAGTGGGGGAAACAATGGTTTGGGAGCACCAAGAATGAGATAGCAAGCACAGGGAGCTTCAATGCGTTGTGGCACAGTGTGGATACCATGCACGATGACCAACCAAAGTAGGCATATGTCACTGACCATGACCAAATAATGGCACTATGTGTGGTAAACCTTGACAACTCATTACACGAGTCACAAATGGTAAGGGTGGAATCTAATGGTTTGTGAATACTAGTTATCGACTAGCAAGTAAAAATTCCTTCAATATGTAGTGGCACAGAGTGGCTACAATGCACTGTGACCAACCAAAGCATTCATATGTCACTGACCATGAACAAAGAATTTCACTTCCTGTCGTCAACGTTTTCAACTCACGACATGGGTCACAGATAGTTAGAAGGGGCTAAGAATGGTTTGGGAACACTAGCTGTCAACAAGAAAGCACAAAGACCTTCGATACGTAATGACACGGCGTGGTAACCATGTACAGTGACAAACCAAAGTAGGCATGTGTCACAAACCATGTCGAAACGGATTTCACAGTGTGTGGTCAACGTTGAAAACTCATAACACGAGTCACAAATGGTCAGTGGAGGAGACCATGGGTTGGGAACACTAGTTATCAACTAGTAAGTAGAAACATTTTCAACGAGTAGTGGCACGGTGTGGCTAGCGTGCACAGTGATCAACCAAAGGATGCATATGCCACTGACTATGACCGAAGAATTCCACTATGTGTGGTCAACATAAAGAACTCATAACATGAGTCACAAATGGTCAGAGGGAGAGACAATGGTTTCGTAACCCTATGTATCGACTAGAAAGGACAAAGAACATAAATACGCAGTGGCACGGTGTGACTACTATGCACACCAAACAACCAAACTAGGCATATGTCACTAACCATGATCAGATAATTTCAATATGGGTGGTCAATGTTGACCAACCATAACATGAGTCAGAAACGGTCAGGGGAGGAAACAATGCTATGGGGATATCAATTCTCAACTAGCAAGTACAACGACCTTCAGTCAGTAGTAGCACGGTGTGGCTACCATGCACAATGACCGACCAAAGTAGGCATATGTACTTTCTTTGACCAAAGAAATCCGCTGTGTGTGGTCAATGTTAACAAATCACTATACGAGTCACAAATGGTCAGAGGGGGGAAACAATGGTTTGGGAACACCAAGTATCAAATAGCAAGCACAAGGAGCTTCAATACGTTGTGGCACAGTGTGGATACCATGCACAATGACCAACCAAAGTAGGCATATGTCACTAACCATGACCAAATGATGGCACTAAGTGTGGTAAACCTTGACAACTCATAACACGAGTCACAAATGGTCATGATGGAATATAATGATTTGTGAATACTAGTTATCGACTAGCAAGTACAAATACCTTCAATATGTAGTGGCACGGTGTGGTTACAATGCACAGTGAACAACCAAAGTATGCATATTTCACTGACCATGAACAAAGAATTTGACTTCATGTGGTCAACATTTACAACTCAGAACACAGGTCACAGATAGTCAGAGGGGCTAACAATGGGCTGGGAACACTAGCTGTCAACAAGCAAGCACAACGACCTTCGATACGTAATGACACGGTGTGCTAACCATGTACAGTGACAAACCAAAGTAGGCATGTGTCACAAACCATGACCAAACGGATTTCACAGTGTGTGGTAAATGTTGAAAACTCATAACACGAGTCACAAATGGTCAGTGGGCGAGACCATGGGTTGGGAACACTAGGTATCAACTAGCAAGTAGAAAGCTTTTCAACAAGTAGTGGCACGGTGTGGCTAGCGTGCATAGTGACCAACCGAAGGATGCATATGTCATTGACTATGACCGAAGAAGTCCACTATGTGTGGTCAACATTGACAACTCATAACACGAGTCACAAATGGTCAGAGGGAGAGACAATGGTTTGGGAACCCTATGTATTGACTAGAAAGGACAAAGAACTTCAATACGTAGTGGCACGGTGTGGCCAATATGCACACCAAACAACCAAACTAGGCATCAGTCACTGACCATGACAAGGGAATTTCAATACGGGTTATCAACGTTGACCAACCATAACACGAGACAAAAAGAGTCAGGGGAGGAAACAATGCTATGGGAATATCAGTTCTCAACAAGAAAGTACAACGCCCTTCAGTCAATAGTAGCACGGTGTGGCAACCATGGACAATGACCAACCAAGGTAGGCATATGTACTGCCTTTGAGCAAAGAAACCCGCTGTGTGTGGTTAACATTGACAACTCATAATACGAGTCACAAATGGTCAGAGGGGAAAACAATGGTTTGGGAACACCAAGTATCAAATAGAAAGCACAAGGAGCTTCAATACGTTGTGGCACAGTGTGGATAACATGCACAATGACCAACCAACGTAGGCATATGTCACTGACCATGAGCAAATAATGGCACTAAGTGTGGTAAACCTTGACAACTCATAACACAAGTCACAAATGGTCAGGGTGGAAGATAATGATTTGTGAATACTAGTTATTGACTAGCAAGTACAAATACCTTCAATATGTAGTGGCACATTGTGGCTACAATGCACAGTGACCAACCAAAGTATGCATATGTCACTCAGCATGAACAAAGAATTTCACTTCATGTAGTCAACATTTACAGCTCACAACACGAGTCATTGATAGTCAGAGGGGGTAACAATGGTTTGGGAACACTAGCTGTCAACAAGAAAGCACAAAGACCTTCGACACGTAATGACACGGCGTGGTAACAATGTATAGTGATAACCCAAAGTAGCATGTGTTACAAACCATGACGAAACGGATTTCACAGTGTGTGGTCAACGTTGAAAACTCATACCACGAGTCACAAATGGTCAGTGGGGGAGACCATGGGTTGGGAACACTAGTTATCAACTAGCAAGTCTTAATACTTTCAACAAGTAGTGGCATGGTGTGGCTCGCGTGCACAGTGACCAACCGAAGGATGCATATGTCATTGAGTATGACTGAAGAAGTCCACTATGTGTGGTCAACATTGACAACTCATAACACGAGTCAGAAATGGTTAGAGGGATATACGTTGGTTTGGGATCCCTAAGTATCAACTAGAAAGGACAAAGAACTTCAATACGTAGTGGCACGGTGTGGCTACTATGCACACCAAACAACCAAACTAGGCATATGTCACTGACCATGACGAGATAAATTCAATATGGGTGGTCAATGTTGACCAACCATAACACAAGTCACAAACGGTCATGGGAGGAAACAATGCTATGGGAATATCAGTTCTCAACTAGCAAGTACAACGACCTTCAGTCAGTAGTAGCACGGTGTGGCTACCATGCACAATGACCGACCAAAGTAGGCATATGTACTGAATTTGACCAAACAAATCCAATGTGTGTGGTCAACGTTGACAACTCATAATACGAGTGACAACTGGTCAGAGGGGGAAACAGTGGTTTGGGAACACCGAGTATCAAATAGCAAGCACAAGTAGCTTCAATACATTGTGGCACAGTGTGGATACAATACACGATGACCAACCAAAGTAGGCATATGTCACTGACCATGACCAAATGATGGCACTTAGTCTGTTAAACCTTGACAACTCATAACACGAGTCACAAATGGTCATGGTGGAAGATAATGATTTGTGAATACAAATTATCAACTAGCAAGTACAATAACCTTCAATATGTAGTGGCACAGTGTGGCTACAATGCAAAGTGACCGACCAAAGTATGCATATGTCACTGACCATGAGCAAAGAATTTCACTTCATGTGGTCAACATTTACAACTGAGAACACGGGTCACATGTAGTCAGAGGGGGCTAACAATGGGCTGGTAACACTAGCTGTCAACAAGAAAGGACAAAGACCTTTGATACGTAATGACACAGCGTGGTAACCATGTACAGTGACAACCCAAAGTAGGCATGTGTCACAAACCACAACGAAACGGATTTCACAGTGTGTGGTCAACGCTGAAAATTCATATTACGAATCACAAATGGTCAGTGGGGGAGACCATGGGTTGGGAACACTAGTCATCAACTAGCAAGTACAAAGATTTTCAACAAGTAGTGGCACAGTGTGGCTAGCGTGCATAGTGACCAACCAAAGGATGCATATGTCACTGACTATGACCGAAGAAGTCCATTATGTGTGGTAAACATTGACAACTCATAACACGAGTCACAAATAGTCAGAGGGCAAGACAATGGGTTGGGAACCCTATGTATTGACTAGAAAGGACAAAGATCTTCAATACGTAGTTGCACAGTGTGGCTAATATGCACAACAAACAACCAAACTAGGCATATGTCACTGACCATGACAAGGGAATTTCAATATGGGTGGTCAACGTTGACCAACCATAACACGAGACAAAAACGGTCAGGGAAGGAAACAATGCTATGGGAATATCAGTTCTCAATGTCAAAGTAGAACGACCTTCAGTCAGTGGTAGCACAGCGTAGCAACCATGCACAATGACCGACCAAAGTAATCATATGTACTGCCTTTGATCAAAGAAACCCGCTGTGTGTGGTCAACATTGACAACTCATAATATGAGTCAAAAATGGTCAGAGGGGAAAACAATGGTTTGGGAACACCAAGTATCACATAGCAAGCACAAGGAGCTTCAATACGTTCTGGCAAGGTGTGGATACCCTGCACGATGACCAACCAAAGCAAGCATGTGTCACTGACCATGACCAAATAATGGCACTAAGTGTGGTAAACATTGAAAACACATATCACGAGTCACAAATGGTCAGGGTAGAAGATAATGGTCTGTGAATACTAATCATTGACTAGCAAGTACGAATACATTCAATATGTAGTGGCACAGAGTGGCTACAATGCACAGTGACCAGCCAAATTATGCATATGTCACTGACCATGAACAAAGAATTTCACTTCATGTGGTCAGCGTTGACAACTCACAACACAAGTCACTGACAGTCAGAGGTGGTAACAATGGGTTGGGAACACTAGCTATCAAGTATAAAGCACAATGACCTTCCATACGTAGTGATACGGCGTGGTAACCACGTACAGTGACAAACCAAACTAGGCATGTGTCACTAACCATGACCAAAGAATTTCAATAAGGGTGGTCAACGTTCTCAACCCATAACATGAGTCACAAATGGTTAGAGGGGGAAAACATGGTTTCAAAACACTATGTATCTTCTAGCAAGTACAAATAGTTTTTGTATGTATTGGCACGGTGTGGCTACCGTGCTCAACAACCTACCCAAGTAGGCATACATCACTGCTCATGACCAAAGAAGTTTTGTGTGTTTGGTCAACGTTCACAACTCATAATACAAGTGAAAATGGGCAGATAGAGAAACAATGGTTTGGGAATATTCGGCATCGACTAGAAAGTACAAAGACCTTCAATAAGTGGTGGCACGGTGTGGCTACCATGCACAATGACCAACCAAAGTATGCTTGTGTCACTGAATATCATAAAGAGAGTTTCACTGTGTGTAGTCAACGATCCTTCTTATGTTTGGTCAATCGGAGCAATGGTTGAGAGGTTATTCAAGCTCAAAGCTGCAAAATTTGAAATTCCGTCTGAGTCATGTTTTGTACGATTAAACTAACTTTGTTATCATTCATACTTTAGAAAAATACCCTCTAATCTTACACCCCCTTGTATTATGCCCTTTACCCATAGGAACCCTTCTAATGTCATTTGGGCATTAGATGAACACCATGTGAGCTGGCTTAGTGTTTATACTGTTAGATTCTGGAGCGTTACGTCCTGAGTTTGAATCCTCGTACGTGCAATATAGAATAGGCTCGCGACCAGGGGGGGGGGGGGGCAGCCGTGTTGTG
>SZWC01003796.1:84823-111169 GCA_023375785.1 Penium margaritaceum
GGGGGGGGGGGGGGGGGGGGGGGGGGGGGGGGGATGTCATAATGCGGTCGCAAACCTGTCCTCCAAGTCGTCCACGGACCATCCCTCTAGGGGGGTGGGAGGGAGTATTCCAGTGAAGACACCTACGCGTAACAAATCAACAAAAACCGACCTGGTGTCAAAGGGAGAAAATGTTTTCCATTTATTGACTAGCAAGTTCAAAGAATTTAAACAAGTAGTGGAACAGTGTGGCTACCATGCACAATGACCAACCAGATTAGGCATGTACCACGTACCTTGTCCAAATACTTTGACTATGTGTGGTCAACGGTCACAACCCATAATATGGGTCACGCATTGTCAGAGGGGGAAACAATGGTTTGGGAATACTAGATACCAACTAGCAAGTACAACGACCTTCAGTCAGAAGTAGCGCAGTGTGGCTACCATGTACAATGACGGACCAAAGTAGGCATGTGTACTGCATTTGACCAAAGAAATCCGCTGTGTGTGGTCAACGTTGACAACTCATAAAGCGAGTCACAAATGGTCAGAGGGGGAAACAATGGTTTGGAAAAACCAAGTATCAACTAGCAAGCACAAAGAGCTGCATTAAGTTTTGGCCCGGTGTTGATACCATGCACGATGACCAACCAAAGTAAGCATATGTTACTGACCATGACCAAATAATGTCCCCATGTGTGGTACACTTGGACAACTCATAACACGAGTCACAAATGGTCAGAGTGGAATACAATGGTTTCTCAATACTAGTTTTCGACTAGTAAGTACAAATACCTTCAATATCTAGTGGCACAGTGTAGTTACAATACACAGTGACCAACCAAAGTATGCATATGTCAGTGCCCATGAACAAAGAATTATACTTCATGTGGTCAATGTTAACAACTCACAAAACGAGTCATAGATATTCAGAGGGGGGTAACAATGGTTTGGAAACACTATCTATCAATAAGAAAGCACATAGACCTTCAATACGTAGTGACACGACGTGGTAACCATGTACAATGACAAACCATAGTAGTCATATGTCACTAACCATGACCAAACGCATTTCAGAGTGTGTGGTCAACGTTGAAAACGCAAAACACGAGTCACAAATGGTCAGGGGGGGAAACAATGGGTTGGGAACACTAGTCATCATCTAGCAAGTAGAAATATTTTCAACAAGTAGTGGCACGGTGTGGCTAGCGTGCACAGTGACCAACCAAAGGATGAATATGTCACTGACTATGACCAAAGAAGTCCACTATGTGTGGTCAGCATTGACAACTCATAACACGAGTCACAAATGGTCGGAGAGGGAACCAATGGTCTGAGAACATCAGGTATTAAGTAGCAAGCACAAGGACCTTCAACAAGTTGTGGCACGGTGTGGATACCATGCACGACGACCAACCAAAGAAGGCATATGTCACTGACCATGACCAAATAATGTCAATAGGTGTGGTAAACTTTGACATCTCACAACACGAGTCACAAATGGTCAGAGTGGAAGACAATGGTTTGTGAATACTAGGCATCAAGTAGCAAGTACAAATACCTTAAATATGTAGTGGCACAGTGTGGCTACCATGCACAATGACCAACCAAAGTATGCATATGTCACTGACCATGACCAACGGATTTCACTTCATGTGGTCAGCGTTGACAACTCACAACACGAGTCACATATAGTCAAAGGGGGGTAACAATGGTTCGGGAACACTAGCTATTAACCAGAAAGCACAAATGCCTTTAATATGTAGTGACATGGCGTGGTAACCATGTACAGTGACAAACCAAAGTAGGCATATGTCTTTAACCATGACCAAACAAATTTCACAGTGTGTGGTGAATATTGAAAACTCATAACACGAGTCACAAATGGTGGGAGGGGGAAACAATGGATTGGGAACACTAGTTGTCAACCAGCAAGTACAAAGAATTTCAACAAGAAGTGGCACGGTCTGGCTAGCGTGCACAGTGACCAACCAAAGGGTGAATACATCACTGACTATGACCGAAGAAATCAAGTATGTGTGGTCAACATTGACAACTCATAACATGAGTCACAAATGGTCAGAGGGAGAGACAATGGTCTGGGAACCCTATGCATGGACTATAAAGGACAAATAACTTCAATACATAGTGGCACGGTGTGGCTACTATGCAGAACAAACAACCAAACTAGGCATATGTCAATGACCATGACCAAATAATTTCACTATGGATGGTCAATGTTCACCAACCATAACACGAGTCACAAGTGGTCAGAGGGGGGAACAATGGTTCGGGAATATCAGTTTCAACTAGCAAGTACAATGCCCTTCAATCAGTGGTAGCACACTGTGGCTACAATGCACAATGAACGACCAAAGTAGGCATATGTACTGCCTTTGACCAAAGAAATCCGCTGTGTGTGGTCAACGTTGACAACTTGTAATACGAGTCACAAATGGTCAGAGGGGGAAACACTGGTTTGGAAACACCAAGTATCAAATAGGAAGCACAAGGAGCTTCAATACGTTGTGGCACAGTGTGGATACCATGCACGATGACCAACCAAAGTAGGCATATGTCACTGACCATGACCAAATAATGGCACTAAGTGTGGTAAACCTTAACAACTCATAACACGAGTCACAAATCGTCATGGTGGAATGTAATGGTTTGTGAGTACTAGTTATGGACTAGCAAGTACAAATACCTCCAATATGTAGTAGCACGGTGTGGCAATAATGCACAGTGACCAACCAAAGTATGCATATGTCACTGACCATGAACAAAGAATATCACTTCATGTGGTCAACATTTACAAATCACAACACGGGTCAAAGATATTCAGAGGGGGCTAACAATGGTTTGGGAACACTAATTGTCAACAAGAAAGCACAAAGATCTTTGATACGCAATGACATAGCGTGGTAACCATGTATAGTAACAAACCAAAGTAGGAATGTGCCACAAACCATGACCAAACGGATTTCACAGTGTGTGGTCAACATTGAAAACTCATAACATGAGTCACAAATGGTCAGTGGGGAAACCACGGGTTGGGAACACTAGTTATCAACTAGCAAGTAGAAAGATTTTCAACAAGTAGTGGCACGGTGTGGCTAGCGTGCACAGTGACCAACCAAAGGATGCACATGTCACTGACTATGACCGAAGAAGTCCACTATGTATGGTCAACATTGACAACTCATAGCACGAGTCACAAATGGTCAGAGGGAGAGACAATGATTTGGGAACCCTATGTATCGACTAGAAAGGACAAAGACTTCAATACTTAGTGGCACGGTGTGGCTACTATGCATACCAAACAACCAAACTAGGCATATTTCCCCGACCATGATGAGAGAATTTCAATATTGGTGGTCAACATTCACCAACCATAACACGAGTCACAAAGGGTCAGATGGGAAAACAATGGTCTGTGAATGTCAGTTCTGAACTAGCAAGTACAGCAACCTTCAATCAGTACAAGCACGGTGTGGCTACCATGCACAATGACCAACCAAAGTAGGCATATGTACTACCTTTGACCAAAGAAATCCGCTGTGTGTGGGTAGCCTTGTCGACTCATAACAGGAGTCACAAATGGTCAGAGGGGGAGACAATTTGGGAATAACAGGTATCAGCTAGCAAGCAGAAGGACCTTCAATAAGTTGTGGCACGGTGTGGATACCATACACAATGACCAACCAAAGTAGGCATATGTCACTGACCATGACCAAATAATGTCACTAAGTGTGGTAAAAACTGACAACTCATAACACGAGTCACAAATGGTCAGGGTAAAGGATAATGATTTGTGATTACTAGTGTTCGACTAGCAAGTACTGATACCTTCAATATGTAGTTGCACAGCGTGGCTACCATGCACAGAGACCAACCAAAGTATGCATATGTCACTGACCATGACCAACAAACTTCACTTCATGTGGTCAGCGTTGACAACTCACAACACGAGTCACTGATAGTCAGAGGGGGTAAGAATGGGTTGGGAACACTAGCTATCAACTAGAAAGCACGAAGGCATTTGATACGTAGTGCACGGCGTGGTAACCATGTACAGTGAGAAACCAAAGTAGGCATGTGTCACAAACCACGACCAAACGGATTTCACAGAGTGTGGTCAACGTTGAAAACTCATAACACGAGTCACAAATGGTCAGTGGGGTCGACCATGGGTTAAGAACACTAGTTATCAACTAGCAAGTAGAAAGCTTTTCAACAAGTAGTGGCACGGTGTGGCTAGCGTGCATTGTGACCAACCAAAGGATGCATATGTCACTGACTATGACTGAAGAAGTCCATTATGTGTGGTCAACACTGACAACTCATAACACGAGTCACAAATGGTCAGAGGGAGACACAATGGTTTAAGAACCTTATGTATCGACTAGAAAGGACAAGGAACTTCAATACGTAGTGGCACGGTGTGGCTAATATGCACAGCAAACAACCAAACTAGGCATATGTCACTGACCATGACGAGAGAATTTCAATATGGGTGGTCAACGTTGACCAACCATAACACGAGTCAAAAACGGTCAGGGTAGGAAACAATGCTATGGGAATATCAGTTCTCAACCAGCAAGTACATCGACCTTCAGTCAGTAGTAGGACGGTGCGGCTACCATGCACAATTAACAACCAAAGTAGGCATATGTACTGCATTTGACCAAAGAAATCTGCTGTGTGTGGTCAACATTGACAACTCATAATACAAGTCACAAATGGTCAGAGGGGCAAACAATGGCTTGGGAACACCAAGTATCAAAAAGCAAGCACAAGGAGCTTCAATACGTTGTGGCACGGTGTGGATACCATGCACAATGACCAACCAAAGTAGGCATATGTCACTGACCATGACCAAATAATGGCACTAACTTTGGTAAACCTTGACAACCCATAACACGAGTCACAAATAGTCAGAGTGGAAGATAATGATTTGTGAATACTAGTTATTGAATAGCAAGTACAAACACCTTCATTATGTAGTGGCACAGTGTGGCTACAATGCACAGTGACCAACCGAAGTATGCATATGTCATTGACCATGAACAAAGATTTTCACTTCATGTGGTCAACATTTACACATTTCAACACGAGTCACTTATTGTCAGAGGGGGTAACAATGGTTTGGGAACACTAGCTGTCAACAAGAAAGCACAAAGAACTTCGATACCTAATGACACGTCGTGGTAACAATGTATAGTGACAAACCAAAGTAGGCATGTGTCACAAACCATGACCAAACGGATTTCACAGTGTGTGGTCAACGTTGAAAACTCATACCACCAGTCACAAATGGTCAGTGGGGGAGACCATGGGTTGGGAACACTAGATATCAACTAGCAAGTAGAAAGATTTTCAACAACTAGTGGCACGGCATGGCTAGCGTATAAAGTAACTAACCAAAGGATGCATTTGTCACTGACTATGACCAAAGAAGTCCACTATGTGTGGTTAACATTGACAACTCATCACACGAGACACACATAGTCAGAGGGAGAGACAATGGTTTGGGAACCCTATGAATCAACTAGAAAGGACAAAGAACTTTAATACGTAGTGGCACGGTGTGGCTACTATGCACACCAAACAACCAAACTAGGCATATGTCACTGACCATGACCAGATAATTTCAATATGGGTGGTCAACGTTGACCAACCATAACACGAGTCACAAACAGTCAGGGGAGGAAACAATGCTATGGGAATATCAGTTCTCAACTAGTTAGTACAACAACCTTCAGTCAGTAGTAGCACGGTGTGGCTACCATGCACAATGACAGACCAAAGTAGGCATATGTACTGCCTTTGACCAAAGAAATCCGCTGTGTGTGGTCAACGTTGACAACTCATAACACAAGTCAGAAATGGTAGGAGGGGGCAACAATGGTTTGGGAATACCGAGTATCGAATAGCAATCACAAGGAGCTTCAATACGTTGTAGCACAGTGTGGATACCATGCATGATGACCAACCAAAGTAGGCATATGTCACAGACCATGACCAAATATTGGCACTAAGTGTGGTAAACCTTGACAACTCATAACACGAGTCACAAATGGTCAGGGTGGAAGATAACGACATGTGCATACTAGTTATTGACTAGCAAGTACAAATACCTTCAATGTGTAGTGGCACAGTGTGGCTACAATGCACAGTGACCAACCAAAGTATGCATATGACACTGACCATGAACAAAGAATTGCACTTCATGTGGTCAATATTTACAACTCACATTAAGAGTCACTGATAGTCAGAGGGGATATCAATGGTTTGGGAACATTACCTGTCAACAAGAAAGCATAAACAAACCAAAGTAGGCATGTGTCACAAACCATGACCAAACGGATTTCACGTTGTATGGTCAACGTTGAAAACTCATACCACGAGTCACAAATGGTCAGTGGGGGAGACAGTGGGTTGGGAACACTAGTTATCAACTAGCAAGTAGAAATATTTTCAACAAGTAGTGGCAGGGTGTGGCTAGCGTGCACAGTGACCAACCAAAGGATGCATATGTCACCGACTATGACCGAAGAAGTCCACTATGTGTGGTCAACATTGACAACTCATAACACGAGTCACAAGTGGTCAGAGGGAGAGACAATGGTTTGGGAACCCTAGCTATCAACTAGAACCGAAAAAGAACTTCAATACGTAGTGGCACAGTGTGGCTGCGATGCACAGCAAACAACTAAACTAGGCATATCTCAATGACCATGACCACATAATTTCAATATGGGTGGTCAACGTTGACCAACCATAACACGAGTCACAAACTGTTAGGCGAGGAAACAATGCTATGGGAATATCAATTCTCAACTAGCAAGTACAACGACCTTCAGTCAGTAGTAGCACGGTGTGGCTACTATGCACAATGACGGACGAAAGTAGGCATATGTACTGCCTTTGACTAAATAAATCCGCTGTGTGTGGTCTATGTTGACAACTAAAAAAACGAGTCACAAATGGTCAGCGGGGGGAAACAATGGTATGGGAACACCGATTATCAAATAGCAAGCACAAGGAGCTTCAATACATTGTGGCACAGTGTGGATACCATGCACGATGATCAACCAAAGTAGGCATATGTCACTGACCATGACCAAATAATCTCACTAAGTGTGGTAAGCCTTGACAACTCATAACACGAGTCACAAATGGTCAGGGTGGAAGATAATGGTTTGTGAATACTAGTTATCGACTAGGAAGTACAAATACCTTCAATATGTAGTGGCACAGTGTGGCTGCAATGCATAGTGACCAACCAAAGTATGCATATGTTACTGACCACGAACAAAGTATTTCACTTCATGTGGTCAACATTTACAGCTCACAACACGGGTCACAGATATTCAGAGAGGGCTAAAAATGGTTTGGGAACACTAGCTGTCAACAAAAAAGCACAAAGACCTTCGATGCGTAATGACACAGCATGGTAACCATGTACAGTGACAAACCAAAGTAGGCATGTGTCACAAAACGTGACAAAACGGATTTCACAGTGTGTGGTCAACGTTGAAAACTCATAACAGGAGTCACAAATGGTCACTGGGGGAAACTATGGGTTGGGAACACTAGCTATCCACTAGCAAGTCGAAACATGTTCAACAAGTAGTGGCATGGTGTGGCTAGCGTGCACAGTGACCAACCAAAGGATGCATATGTCACTGACTATGAACGAAGAAGTCCACTATGTGTGGTCAACATTGACAACTCATAAGACGAGTCACAAATGGTCAGAGGGAGAGACAATGGTTTGGGAATCCTATGTATCGACTAGAAAGGACGAAGAACTTCAATACGTAGTGGCACGGTGTAGCTAATGTGCACACCAAACAACCAAACTAGGCATATGTCACTGACCATGACCAGGGAATTTCAATATGGGTGGTCAACGTTGACCAACCATAACACGAGACAAAAACAGTCAGGGGAGGAGACAATGCTATGGGAATATCAGTTTGCAACAAGCAAGTACAACGATCTTCAGTCAGTAGTAGCACGGTGTGGCTACCATACACAATGAATGACCAAAGTAGGCATATGTACTGCCTTTGACCAAAGAAATCTGCTGTGTGTGGTCAACATCGACAACTCATAAGACGAGTCGCAAATGGTCAGAGGGGGAAACAATGGGTTGGGAACAACAAGTTTCAAAAAGCAAGCACAAGGAGCTTCAATACGTTGTGGCACGGTATGGATACCATGCACGATGACCAACCAAGATACGCCTATGTCACTAACCATGACCAAATAATGGCACTAACTGTGGTAAACCTTGACAACTAATATCATGAGTCACAAATAGTCAGGGTGGAAGATAATGATTTGTGAATACTAGTTATTGAATAACAAGTACAAACAGCTTCACTATGTATTGGCACAGTGTGGCTACAATGCACAGTGACCAACCAAAGTATGCATATGTCACTGACCATGAACAAAGAACTTCACTTCATGTGGTCAACATTTACAACTCACAACACCAGTCACTGATAGTCAGAGGGGGTAGCAATGGTTTGGGAACACTAGCTGTCAGCAAGAAAGCACAAAGACCTTCGAAACGTAATAACACGGCGTGGTAACAATGTATAGTGACAAACCAAAGTAGGCATGTGTCACAAACCATGACCAAACATATTTCACAGTGTGTGGTCAACGTTGAAAACTCATACCACGAGTCAAAAATTGTCAGTGGGGGAGACCATGGGTTGGGAACACTAGTTATCAACTAGCAAGTAGACAGATTTATTAACAAGTAGTGGCACGGTGTGGCTAGCGTGCACAGTGACCAACCAAAGGATGCATATGTCACTGACTATGACCAAAGAAGTCCACTATGTGAGGTCAACATTGAGAACTCATAACACGAGTCACAAATGGTCAAAGGAGAGACAATGGTTCGGGAACCCTATGTATCAACTAGGAAGGACAAAGAACTTCAATACGTAGTGGCAATGTGTGGCTACTATGCACACCAAGCAACCAGACTAGGCATGTGTCACTGACCATGACTAGATAACTTGGACATGGTTGGTCAACGTTGACCAACCATAACACGAGTCACAAACGGTGAAGGGTGGAAATAATGCTATGGGAATATCAGTTCCAACTAGCAAGTACAATGACCTTCAGTTAGTAGTAGCACGGTGTGGCTACCATGCACAATGACCGATCAAAGTAGGCATATGTACTGCCATCGACCAACGAAATCCGCTGTGTGTGGTCAACGTTGACAACTCAAAATACAAGTCACAAATGGTCAGAGGGGGTAACAATGGTTTGGGAACACCGAGTATCAAATAGCAAGCGCAAGGAGCTTCAATATGTTGTGGCATCGTGTGGATACCATGCAGGATGACCAACAAAAGTAGGCATATATCACTGACCATGACCAAATAATGGCACTAAGTGTGGTAAACCTTGACAACTCATAACACGAGTCACAAATGGTCAGGGTGGAAGATAATGATTTGTGAATATTAGTTTTTGACTAGCAAGTACAAATACCTTTAGTATGTAGTGGCACAGTGTTTCTAGAATGCACAGTGACCAACCAAAGTATGCATATGTCACTGACCATGAACAAACGATTTCACTTCATGTGGTCAACATTTACAACTCACATCATGAGTCACTGATAGTCATAGGGGGTAACAATGGTTTGGGAACACTAGCTGCCAACAAGAAAGCACAAAGACCTTCGAAACGGAATGACACGGCGTGGTAATCATGTACAGTGACAAACCAAAGTAGGCATGTGTCACAAACCATGACCAAACGGATTTCAGAATGTGTGGTCAACGTTGAAAACTCATAACACGAGTCACAAATGGTCAGTGGGGGAGACCATGGGTTGGGAACACTAGTTATCAACTAGCAAGTAGAACGATTTTCAACAAGTAGTGGCACGGCGTGGCTAGCGTGCACAGTGACCAACCAAAGGATGCATTTGTCATCTGACTATGACGGAAGAAATGCACTATGTGTGGTCAACATTGACAACTCCTAACACGAGTCACAAATGGTCAGAGGGAAAGACAATGGTTTGGGAACCCTATGTATCAACTAGAAAGGACAAAGAACTTCAATACGTAGTGGCACGGTGTGGCTTCTATGCACACCAAACAACTGAACTAGGCATATGTCACCGACCATGACCAGATGATTTCAATATGGGTGGTCAACGTTGACTTACCATAACACGAGTCACAAACGGTCATGGGAGGAAACAATGCTATGGGAACATCGGTTCTCAAATAACAAGTACAGCAACCTGTAGTCAGTAGTAGCACGGTGTCGCTACTATGCACAATGACCAACCAAAGTAGGCACATGTACTGCCTTTGACCAAAGAAATCTGATGTGTGTGGTCAACGTTGACAACTCATAATACAAGTCACAAATGGTTAGAGGGGGAAACAATGGTTTGGGAACATCGAGTATCAAATAACAAGCACAAGGAGTTTCAATTCGTTGTGGGAAAGTGTGGATACCATGCACGATGACCAACCAAAGTAGGCATATGTCACTGACCATGACCAAATACTGGCACTAAGTGTGGTGAACCTTGACAACTCATAACACGAGTCACAAATGGTCAGGGTGGAAGATAATGGTTTGTGAATACTAGATATCGACTAGCATGTACAAACACCCGCAGTATGTAATGGCACGGTGTGGCTACAATGCACAATGACCAACCAAAGTATGCATATGTCACTGACCATGAACAAAGAATTTCACTTCATGTGGTCAACATTTACAACTCACAACACAAGTCACTTATAGTCAGAGGGGATAACAATGGGTTGGGAACACTAGCTTTCAACAAGAAAGCACAAAGACCTTCAATACGTAATGACACGGCGTGGTAACAATGTACAGCGACAAACCAAAGTAGGCATGTGTCACAAACCATGACCAAACGGATTTCACTGTGTGTGGTCAACGTTGAAAACTCAAACCACGAGTCACAAATGGTCAGTGGGGTAGACCATGGGTTGGGGACACTAGTTATCAACTGGCAAGTAGAGAGATTCTCAACAAGTAGTGGCACGGTGTGGCTAGCGTGCACAGTGACCAACCAAAGGATGCATATGTCACTTACTATGACCGAAGAAGTCCACTATGTGTGATAAGCATGGACAACTCATAACATGTGTCACAAATGGTCACAGGGAGAGACAATGGCTTGGGAACCCTATGTATCAACTAAAAAGGACAAAGAACTTCAATACGTAGTGGCACGGTGTGGCTACCATGCACACCAAACAACCAAACTAGGCATATGTCACTGACTATGACCAGATAATTTGAATATGGGTGGTCAACGTTGACCAACCATAACACGAGTCACAAACGGTCAAGGGAGGAAACAATGCTATGGGAATATCAGTTCTGAACTAGCAAGTACAACGACCTTCAGTCACTAGTAGCACGGTGTCGCTACCATGCACAACCGACCAAAGTAGGCAAATGTACTGCCTTTGACCAAAGAAATCCGCTGTGTTTGGTCAACGTTGACAACTCATATCACGAGTCACAAATGGTCAGAGGGGGAAACAACGGTTTCGGAACACCGAGTATCAAAAAGCAAGCACAAGAAGCTTTAATACGTTGTGGCACAGTGTGGATACCATGCACGATGACCAACCAAAATAGGCATATGTCACTGACCATGACCAAATAATGGCACTAAGTGATGTAAACCTTGACAACTCATAACACGAGTCACAAATAGTGAGGGTGGAAGATAGTGATGTGTGAATACTAGGTATTGAACAGTAAGTAAAAATACCTTCAATATGTAGTGGCACAGTGTGGCTACAATGCACAGAGACCAAACAAAGTATGCATATGTCACTGACCATGAACAAAGAATTTCACTTCATGTGGTCAACATTTACAACTCACAACACAAGTCGCTGATAGTCAGAGGGGGTAACAATGGTTTGGGAACACTAGCTGTCAACAAAAAAGCACAAAGACCTTCAATACGTAATGACACGGTGTGGTAACCATGTACAGTGACAAACCAAAGAAGGCATGTGTCACAAACCATGACCAAACGGAGTTCACAGTGTGTGGTCAACGTTGCAAACTCATTACACGAGTCACAAATGTTCAGTGGGGGAGACCATGGGTTGGGAACACTAGTTATCAACTAGCAAGTAGAAAGATTTTCAACAAGTAGTGGCACGGTGTGGCTAGCATACACAGTGACCAACCAAAGGATGCATATGTCACTGACTATGACCGAAGAAGTCCACTATGTGTGGTCAACATTGACAAATCATAACACGAGTCACAAATTGTCAGATGGAGAGACAATGGTTTGGGAACCCTATGTATCAACTAGAAAGGACAAAGAACTTCAATACGTAGTAGCACGGTGTGGCTACTATGCACACCAAACAACAAACATAGGCATATGTCACTGACCATGACCAGATGATTTCAAGATGGGTGGTCAACGTTGACCAACCATGAGACATGTCACAAACGGTCATGGTAGGAAACAATGCTTTGGAAAAATCAGTTCTCAACTAGCAGGTATAACGACCTTTAGTCAGTAGTAGCACGGTGTGGCTACCATGCACAACGACCAACCAAAGTAGGCATATGTACTGCCTTTGACCAAAGAAATCCGATATGTGTGGTCTATGTTGACAACTCATAATACGAGTCAGAAATGGCCAGAGGGGGAAACAATGGTTTGGGAACACAGAGTATCAAATAGCAAGCACAAGGAGCTTCAATACGCTGTGGCACAATGTGTATATCATGCACGATGACCAACCAAAGTAGGCATATGTCATTGACCATGACCAAGTAATGGCACTTAGTGTGATAATCCTTGACAACTCATAACACGAGTCACAAATGGTCAGGGTGGAAGATAATTGTTTGTGAATACTAGTTATCAACTAGCAAGTACAAATACCTTCAATATGTAGTGGCACATTGTGGCTACAATGCACTGTGACCAACCAAAGTATGCTATGTGACTGACCATGAACAAAGAATTTCACTTCATGTGGTCACTATTTACAACTCACAACACGGGTCACTGATAGTCAGAGGGGGCTAACAATGGTTTGGGAACACTGGATGTCAACAAGAAAGCACAAAGGCCTTTGATACGTAATGACACGGTGTGGTAACCATGTACAGTAACAATCCAAAGTAGGCATGTGTCACAAACCATGACCAAACGGATTGCACAGTGTGTGGTCAACGTTGAGAACCCATAACACGAGTCACAACTGGTCAGTTGGGGAAACCATGGGTTGGGAACACTAGTTATCAACTAGCAAGTAGAAAGCTTTTCAACAAGTAGTGGCACGGTGTGGCTAGCGTGCACACTGACCAACCAAAGGATGCATATGTCACTAACTATGACAAAAGAAGTCCATTATGTGTGGTCAACATTGACAGCTCATAACAGGAGTCAAAAATGGTCAGAAGGAGAGACAATGGTTTGGGAACCCTATGTATTGACTAGAAAGGACAAGGAACTTCAATACTTAGTGGCAGGTGTGGCTAATATGCACACCAAACAACCAAACTAGGGATATGTCACTGACCATGACGAGAGAATTTCAATATGGGTGGTCAACATTGACCAACCATACCACGAGTCAAAAAACAGTCAGGGGAGGAGACAATGATATGGGAATATCAGTTCTAAACTAGCAAGTACAACGACCTTCAGTCAGTAGTAGCACGGTGTGGCTACCATGCACAATGAACGACCAAAGTAGGCATGTGTACTGCCTTTGACCAAAGAAATCTGCTGTGTGTGGTCAACATTGACAACTCATAATACGAGTCACAAATGGTTAGAAGGGGAAACAATGCTTTGGGAACACCAAGTATCAAAAACAAGGCACAAGGAGCTTCAATACGTTGTGGCACGGTGTGGATACCATGCACGATGACCAACCAAAGTAGGCATATGTCACTGACCATGACCAAATAATGGCAATAAGTGTGGTAAACCTTGACAACTCATAACACGAGTCACAAATGGTCAGGGTGGAAGATAATGGTTTGTGAATACTAGTTATCGACTAGCAAGTACAAACACCTTCAGTATGTAGTGGCACAGTGTGGTTACAATGCATAGTGACCAACCAAAGTAGGCATATGTCACTGACCATGACCAGATAAGAGCACTAAGTGTGATAAACCTTGACAATTCATAACACGAGTCACAAATGGTCAGGGTGGAAGATAATGGTTTGTGAGTACTAGTTATCGACTAGCAAGTACAAGCACCTTCGGTATGTAGTGGCACAGTGTGGCTACAATGCACAATGACCAACCAAAGTATGCATATGTCATTGACCATGAACAAAGAATTTCACTTCATGTGGTCAGCGTTGACAACTCACAACAGGAGTCACTGATAGTCAGAGGGGGTAATTATGGTTTGGGAACACTAGCAATCAACTAGAAAGCACAAAGACCTTCAATACGTAGTGACATAGCGTGGGAACCACGTACAGTGACAAACCAAACTAGGCATTTGTCACTAACCATGACCAAAGAATTTCAATAAGGGTGGTCAACGTTCGCAACCCATAACATGAGTCACGAATGGTCAGAGGGGCAAAACATGGTTTCAAAGCATTATGTATCTTCTAGCAAGTACAAATAGTTTTTGTATGTATTTGTACGGTGTGGCTACCGTGCACAACGACCTACACAAGTAGAAATACATCACTGCTCATGACCAAAGAAGTTTAGTGTGCGTGGTCAACGTTCACAACTCATAACACAAGTAAAAAATGGGCAGAGGGAGAAACAATGGTTTGGGAATACTCGGTATCGACTAGCTAGTACAAAGACCTTCGATAAGTGGTGGCACGGTGTGGCTACCATGCACAATGACCAACCAAACTATGCTTGTGTCACTGAATATCATAAAAAGAGTTACACTGTGTGTAGTCAACTTTCCTTCTTACGGCTGGTCAATCGGAGCAATGGTTGAGAGGTAATTCAAGCTCAAACTTGCAAAATTTCAAATTCCATCTGTGTCAATATTTTTACAATTAAACTAACTTTGTTATCATTTAAACATTTGAAAACTACCCTCTAATCTTACACCCCCTTGTTTTATGCTCTTTACCCATAGAAACCCTTATAATGTCATTTGGACATCATATGAACACCATGTGTGCTGGCTTAGTGTGTATAGAGCTAGATTCTGGAGCGGTAGGTCCGGGGTTTGAGTCCCCGTACGTGCAATATAGAATAGGCTTGCGACCCGGGGGGGGGGGGGGGGGGGGGNGGGGGGGGTATGGGAGGACAGGTTTCTATAATGCGGTCGCAAATCTATCCTCCAGGTCGTCCATGGAACATACCTCTAGGGGGGTGGGAGGGAGTATTCCTGTGAAGACACCTACGCGTAACAAATCAACAGAAATGGACCTGGTGTCAAAGGGAGAAACCTTTTGCTATTTATTGACTAGCAAGTACAAAGAATTAAAACAAGTAGTGGAACGGTGTGGCTACCATGCACAATGACCAACCAGATTAGGCATGTGCCACTTACCATGACCAAATAATGTTACTTTGTCTGGTCAACGTTCACAACCCATTACATGGGTCACGTATTGTCAGAGGGGGAAACAATGGTTTGGGAATACTAGATACCAACTAGCAAGTACAACGACCTTCAGTCAGTAGTAGCATGGTGTGGCTACCATGCACACTGACCGACCAAAGTAGGCATGTGTACTGCGTTTGACCGAAGAAATCCGCTGTGTGTGGTCAACGCTGACAACTCATAAAACGAGTCACAAATGGTCCGAGGGGGAAGCAATGGTTTGGGAACACCAAGTATCAACTAGCAAGCACAAGGAGCTGCAATATGTTTTGGCACAGTGTGGATACCATGCACGATGACCAACCAAAGTCGGCATATGTCACTGACCATGACCAAATAATGTCACAATGTGTGGTACACTTTGACAACTCATAACACGAGTCACAAATGGTCAGGGTGGAAGATAATGGTTTCTCAGTACTAGTTGTCAACTAGCAAGTACAGATACCTTCAATATGTAGTGGCACAGTGTGGCTAAAATGCACAGTGACCAACTAAAGAATGCATATGTCAATGACTATGAACAAAAAAGTTCACTTCATGTGGTCAATGTTGACAACTCACAATGCGAGTCATAGATATTCAGAGAAGGTAACAATGGTTTGGGAATACTATCTATCAACAAGAAAGTTCAAAGACCTTCGATATGTGGTGACACGACGTGGTAACCATGTACAATGACAAACAAAAGTAGGTATATGTGACTAACCATGAGCAAACGGATTTCAGAGTGTGTGGTCAACGTTGAAAACGCAAAACACGAGTCACAAATGGTCAGGGGGGAAACAATGGGTTGAGAACACTAGTTATCAACTAGCAAGTAGAAATGTTTTAGATAAGTAGTGGTACAGTGTGCCTAGCGTGCACAGTGACCAACCAAAGGATTCATATGTCACTGATTATGAACGAAGAAGTCCACTACGTGTGGTCAACATTGACAACTCATGATACGAGTCACAAATGGTCAGAGGAGGAACCAATGGTCTGGGCACATTAGGTATCAACTAGCAAGCACAATGACCTTCAACAAGTTGTGGCACAGTGTGGATACCATGCACAATGACCAACCAAAGTAGGCATATGTCACTGACCATGACCAAATAATGTCAATAAGTGAGGTAAAATTTGACAGCTCATAACACGAGTCACAAATGGTCAGAGTGGAAGACAATGGTTCGTGAATACTAGGTATCGAGTAGCAAATACAAATACCTTCAGTATGTAGTGGCACAGCGTGGCTACCATGCACAGTGACCAACCAAAGTATGCATATGTCACTGACCATGACCAACGAATTTCACTTCATGTGGTAGGCATAGACAACAAACAACACGAGTCACATATAGTCAAAGGGGGCTAAAACTGATTTGGGAACACTAGCTATTAACCAGAAAGCAAAAATACCTTTAACATGTAGTGACATGGTGTGGTAACCATGTACATCGACAAACCAAAGTAGGCATATGTCACTAACCATGACCAAATGAATTACACAGTGTGTGGTCAATAATGAAAACTCATAACACGAGTCACAAATGGTGAGAGGGGGAAACAATGGATTGGGAACACTAGTTGTCAACCAGCAAGCGCAAAGAATTTCAACAAGAAGTGGCACGGTTTGGCTTGCGTGCACAGTGACCAACCAAAGGATGAGTACGTCACTGACTATGACTAAAGAAATCCAGTATGCGTGGTCAACATTGACAACTCATAACACGAGACAAATGGTCAGAGGGAGAGACAATGGTTTGGGAACCCTATGCATGGACTAGAAAGGACAAATAACTTCAAGACTGAGTGGCACAGTGTGGCTACTATGCACGCCAAATAACCAAACTAGGCATATGTCGCTGACCATGACCAAAGAATTTCAACATGGATACTCAAAGTTCACCAACCATAACATGAGTCACAAATGGTCAGAGGGGGGAACAATGGTTTGGGAATATCAGTTTTCAACTAGCAAGTACAACGCTCTTCAATCAGTAGTAGCACGGTGTGGCTACCATGCACAATGACCGACCAAACTAGGCATATGTACTGCCTTTGACCAAAGAAATCATCTGGGTGTGGTCAATGTTGACAACCGGTAATACGAGTCACAAATGGTCAGAGGGGGAAACAATGGTTTGGGAACACCAAGAATCAAACAGGAAGCACTAGGAGCTTCAATACGTTGTGGCACAGTGTGGATACCATGCACGATGACCAACCAAAGTAGGCATATGTCACTGACCATGACCAAATAACGGCACTAAGTGTGGTAAACATTGACAACTCATAACACGAGTCAGAAATGGTCAGGATGGAATATAATGGTTTGTGAGTACTAGTTATTGACTAGCATGTACAAATACCTTCAATATGTAGTGGCACAGTGTGGCGACAATGAACACTGACAAACCAAAGTATGCATATGTAACTGACCATGAAAAAAGAATTTCACTTCATGTGGTCAACATTTACATCTCACAACACGGGTCACAGATAGTCAGAGGGGGCTAACAATGGTTTGGGAAATCTAGCTGTCAACAATAAAGCACAAAGACCTTCGATACGTAATGACACGGCGTGGTAACCATGTAGAGTAACAAATCAAAGGAGGCATGTGTCACAAACCATGACCAAAAGGATTTCATAGTGTGTGGTCAACGTTGAAAACTCATAACACGAGTCACAACTGGTTAGAGGGGGAAACCATGGGTTGGAAGCACTAGTTATCAACTAGCAAGTAGAAAGATTTTCAATAAGGAGTGGCACGGTGTGGCTAGCATGCATAGTGGCCAACCAAATGATGCACACGTCACTGACTATGACCGAAGCGGTCCACTATGTATGGTCAACATTGAAAACTCATATCACGAGTCACAAATGGTCAGAGGGAGAGACAATGATTTGGGAACCCTATGCATCGACTAGAAAGGACAAAGAACTTCAATACGTAGTGGTACGGTGTGGCTACTTTGCACACCAACCAACGAAACTAGGCATATGTCACCGACCATGATGAAAGAATTTCAATATGGGTGGTCAACAATCACCAACGATAACACGAGTCACAAAGAGTCTGAGGGGGGAAACAATGGTGTGTGAATATCAGTTCTCAACTAGCAAGTACAGTGACTTTCAATCAGTATAAGCACGTTGTGGCTACCATGCATAATGACCGACCAAGGTAGGCATATGTACTACCTTTGACCAAAGAAATCCACTGTGTGTGGTCAGCATTGACAACTCATAACAGGAGTCACAAACGGTCAGAGGGGGAGACAATGGTTTGGGAACACCAGGTAACAGCTAGCAAGCGCAAGCACCTTCAATAAGTTGTGGCACGGTGTGGATACCATGCAGGATGACCAACCAAAGTAGACATATGTCACTGACCATGACCAAATAATGTCACTAAGTGTGGTAAAAATTTTCAACTCATAGCACGAGTCACAAATGGTCAGGGTAAATGATAATGGTTTGTGAATACCAGTTATCGACTAGCAAGTACAAATATCTTCAATATGTAGTGGCACAGCGTGGCTACCATGCACAGTGACCAACCAAAGTATGCAAATGTCACTGACCATGACCAACAAATTTCACTTCATGTGGTCAGCGTTGACAACTGACAACACGAGTTACTGATAGTCAGAGGGGGTAACAATGGTTTGGGAACACTAGGTTTCAACTAGAAAGCACAAAGACCTTCAATAGGTAGTGACACGGCGTGGTAACCATGTACAGTGACAAACCAAAGTAGGCATGTGTCACAAACCATGACCAAACGGATTTCACAGTGTGTGGTCAACGTTGAAAACTCATAGCACAAGTCACAAATGGTCAGTGGGGGAGACCATGGGTTGGTAACGGTAGTTAGAAACTAGCAAGTAGACATATCTTCAACAAGTGGTGGCAGGGTGTGGCTAGCATGCACAGTGACCAACCAAACGATGCATATGTCAGAGACTATAACCGAAGAAGTCCACTATGTGTGGTCAACATTGACAACTCAAAACAGGAGTCACAAATGGTCAAAGGGAAAGAAAATGGTTTGGGAACCCTATGTATCAACTAGAAAGGACAAAGAACTTCAATATGTAGTGGCACGGTGTGGCTAACATGCACACTGAACAACCAAACTAGGCATATGTCACTGACCATGACCAAAGAATTTCAAGATGGGTGGTCAACGTTGACCAACCATAACAAGAGTCCCAAATGGTAAGGGGAGGAAACAATGCTATGGCAATATCAGTTCTCAACTAGCAAGTACAATGACCTTCAGTCAGCAGTAGCATGGTGTGGCTACCATGCACATTGACCGACCAAAGCAGGCATATGACTGCCTTTGACCAAAGAAATCCGCTATGTTTGGTCAATGTTGACAACTCATAATACGAGTCACAAATGGTCAGAGGGGGAAACAATGGTTTGGGAACACCGAGTATCAAATAGCAAACACAAGGAGCTTCAATACGTTGTGGCACAGTGTGGATACCATGCACGATGACCAACCAAAGTAGGCATATGTCAATGACCATGACCAAATAATGGCACGAAGTGTGGTAAACCTTGACAACTCATGACATGAGTCACAAATGGTCAGGGTGGAAGATAATGATTTGTGAATACTAGTTTTTAACTAGCAAGTACAAATACCTTCAATATGTAGTGGCACAGTATGGCTACAATGCACAATGACCAACCAATGTATGCATATGTCACAGACCAAGAACAAAGAATTTCACTTCATGTGGTCAACATTTACAACTCACAACACGGGTCACGGATAGTCAGAGGGGGCTAACAATGGTTTGGGAACACTGGCTGTCAACAAGAAAGCACAAAGACCTTCAATGCGTAATGACACAGCGTGGTGACCATGTACAGTGACAAACCAAAGTAGACATGTGTCACAAACCATGACCAAACGGATTTCACAGTGTGTGGTCAACGTTGAAAACTCATAACACGAGTCACAAATGGTCTGTGGGGAAAACCATGATTTGGGAACACAAGTTATCAACTAGCAAGTTGAAAAAATATCAACAAGTAGTGGCATGGTGTGGCTAGCATGCACAGTGACCGACCAAAGTAGGCATATGTACTGCCTTTGACCAAAGAAATCCCCAGTGTGTGGTCAACGTTAACAACTCATAATACGAGTCACAAATAGTCAGAGGGAGAGACAATGGTTGGCAACCCTATGTATCGACTAGAAAGGACAAAGAACTTCAATACGTAGTGGCACGGTGTGGCTTATATGCACACCAAACAACAAAACTAGGCATATATCACTGACCATGACCAGGGAATTTCAATATGGAAGGTCAACGTTGACGAAACATAATACGAGAAAAAAACGGCCAGGAGAGGAAACAATGCTATGGGAATATCAGTTCTCAACTAGAAAGTACGCCGACCGTCAGTCAATAGTAGCACGGTGTGGCTACCATGCACAGTGACCGACCAAAGGAGGCATATGTACTGCCTTTGACCAAAGAAATATGCTGTGTGTGGTCAACATTGACAACTCATAATACGAGTCACAAATGGTCAGAGGGGGAAACAATGGTTTGGGAACACCAAGTATCAAAAAGCAAGCACAAGGAGCTTCAATACGTTGTGGCACGGTGTGGAAACCAAGCACGATGACCAACCAAAGTATGCATAAGTCACTGACCATGACCAAATAATGGCACGAAGTGTGGTAAACCTTGACGACTCATGACACGAGTCATAAACTATCAGGGTGGAAGATAATGGTTTGTGAATACTAGTTATCAACTAGCAAGTACAAATGCCTTCAATATAGAGTGGCATCGTGTGGCTACAATGAACAGTGACCAACCAAAGTATGCATATGTCACTGACCATGAACAAAGAATTTCACTTCAGATGGTCAGTATTGACAACTCACAACTCGTGTCACTGATAGTCAGAGGGGTCAACAATGGTTTGGGAACACTAGCTATTCACTAGAAAGCACAGAGACCTTCAATACGTAGTGACACGGCGTGGTAACCACGTACAGTGACAAACCAAACTAGGCACATGTCACAAACCATGACCAAAGAATTTCAATAAGGGTGGTCAACGTTTGCAACCCAGAACATGAGTCACAAATTCCCAGAGGGGGAAGACATGGTTGCAAAACACTATGTATCTTCTAGCAAGTACAAATGTTTTTCGTATGTATTGGCACGGTGTGGCTACCGTGCACAACGACCTACCCAAGTAGGCATACATCACTGCTCATGACCAAAGAAGTTTAGTGTGTGTGGTCAACTTTCACAACTCACAATACAAGTCAAAATGGGCAGAGGGAGAATCAATGGTTTGGGAATACTCGGTATCGACTAGCAGGTACAAAGACCTTCTTTAAGTGGTGGCACGGTGTGGCTACCATGCAAAATGACCAACCAAAGTATGCTTGTGTCACTGAATATCATAGAAAGAGTTCCACTGTGTGTAGTCAACTCTCCTTCTTACGGCTGGTAAATTGGAGCAATGGTTGAGAGGTTATTCAAGCTCAAAGTTGCAAAACTTGAAATTCCGTCTGGGTCAATCCTTTTATGATTAAACTAACTTTGTTATCATTAATGCTTTTGAAAACTACCCTCTAATCTTACACCCCCTTATATTATGCCCTTTACCCATAGGAACCCTTATAGTGTCATTTGGATATCATATGAACACCATGTGCGCTGGCTTATTGTTTATAGAGTTAGATTCTGGGGTGGCAGGTCCTGGGTTTGACTCCTCGTACGCGCAATATAGAATAGGCACGCGACCTGGGGGAGGGGGGGGTGTTGTGATACCTCGACTCTACCTTTGAGCCTAAGCCGTGGGGGGGGGGGGGGAGGGGGGGTGTCATAATGCGGTCGCATATCTGCCTTCCAGGTCGTCCACGGAACATCCCTCTAGGGGGGTGGGAGGGAGTATTCCAGTGAAGACACCTACGCGTAACAAATCAACAAAACCCGACCTGGTGTCAAAGGGAGAAACCTTTTGCTATTTATTGACTAGCAAGTACAAAGAGTTTAAACAAGTAGTTGAAAGGTGTGGCTACCATGCACAATGACCAACGTGATTAGGCATGTGCCACTGACCATGACCAAATAATTTTACTATGTGTGGTCAATGTTCACAACCCATGATACGGGTCACGCATTGTCAGATGGGGAAACAATGGTTTGGGAATACTATATGCCAACTAGCAAGTACAATGACCTTCAGTCAGTAGTAGCACGGTGTGGCTACCATGCACAATGACCGACCAAAGTAGGCATGTGTACTGCCTTTGACCAAAGAAATCCGCTGTGTGTCGTCAACGTTGACAACTCATAAAACAAGTCACAAATGGTCAGCAGGGGATACAATGGTTTGGGAACACCAAGTATCAACTAGCAAGCACAAGGAGCTGCAATAAGTTTTGGCACGGTGTGGATACTATGCACGATGACCAACCAAAGTAGGCATATGTCACTGACCATGACCAAATAATGTCACCATGTGTGGTACACTTTGATAACTCATAACACGAGTCACAAATAACTAGAGTGGAAGATAATGGTTTCTCAATACTAGTTATCGACTAGAAAGTACAAATACCTTCAATATGTAGTGGCAAAGTGTGGCTACAATGGACACTGACCAACCAAAGCATGCATATGTCACTGACCATGAACAAAGAATTTCACGTAATGTGGTCAATGTTGAAAACTCACAACACGAGTCATAGATATTCAGAGGGGGTAACAATGGTTTGGGAACACTAACTATCAACTGGAAAGCACAAAGACCTTCAATACGTAGTGACACGACGTGGTAACCATGTACAATGACAAACCAACGTAGGCATATGTCACTAACCATGACCAAACGGATTTCAGAGTGTGTGGTCAACGTTGACAACTCACAACACGAGTCACAGATGGTCAGAGGACGAACCAATGGTCTGGGAACATCAGGTATCAACTAGCAAGCACAAGGACCTTCAACAAGTTATGGCACGGTATGGATACCATGCACGATGACCAACCAAAGTAGGCATATGTCAGTGACCATGACCAACTAATGTCAATAAGTGTGGTTAACTTTGACAGCTCATAACACAAGTCACAAATGGTCAGAGTGGAAGACAATGCTTCGTGAATACCATGTATTGAGTAGCAAGTTCAAATACCTTCAATATGTAGCGGCACATCGTGGCTACCATGCACAGTGACCAACCAAAGTATGCATATGTCACTGACCATGACCAACGAATTTCACTTCATGTGGTCAGCATTGACAACTCACAACACGAGTCACATATAGTCAAAGGGGGATAACAATGGCTTGGGAACACTAGCTTCTAACCAGAAAGCACATATACCTTGAAAATGTAGTGACATGGCATGGTAACCATGTACAGTGACAAACCAAAGTAGGCATAACTCACTAACCATGACCAAACGAATTTCACAGTGTGTGGTCAATATTGAAAACTCATAACACGAGTCACAATTGGTGAGAGGGGGAAACAATGGATTGGGAACACAAGTTGTCAACCAGCAAGTACAAATAATTTCAATAAGAAGTGGCACAGTTTGGCTAGGGTGCACAGTGACCAACCGAAGGATGAATACGTCACTGACTATGACCGAAGAAATCCAGTATGCGTGGTCAACATTGACAGCTCATAACACAAGTCACAAATGGTCAGAGAGAGAGAAAATGGTTTGGGAACCCTGTGCATGGACTAGAAAGCAAAAACAACTTTGATACGTAGTGGCACAGTGTGGCTACTATGCACACCAAACAACCAGACTAGGCATATGTCAATGACCATGACCAAAGAATTTCAATATGGATACTCAAAGTTCACCAACCATGACCCGAGTCACAAATGGTCAGAGGGGGGAACAATGGTTTGGGAATTTCAGTTTTCAACTAGCAAGTACAACGCTCTTCAATCAGTAGTAGCACGGTGTGGCTACCATGCACAATGACCGACCAAAGTAGGCATATGTACTGCCTTTGACCAAAGAAATCCGGTGTGTGTGGACAATGTTGACAACTCATAACACGAGTCACAAGTGGTCAGAGGGGAAAACAATGGGTTGGGAACACCAAGTATCAAATAGGAAGCACAAGGAGCTTCAAAACATTGTGGCACAGTGTGGATACCATGCACGATGACCAACCAAAGTAGGCATATGTCAATGACCATGACCAAATAATGGCACTAAGTGAGGTAAACCTTGACAACTCACAACACAAGTCACAAATGGTCAGGGTGGAAGACAATGATTTGTGAATACTAGTTATCGACTAGCAAGTACAAATACCGTCAATATGTAGTGGCACAGTGTGGCTACAATGCACAGTGACCAACCAAAGTATGCACATGTCACTGACCAGGAACGAAGGATTTCACTTCATGGGGTCAACAGTTACAACACAACACGGGTCACAGACAGTCAGAGGAGGCTAACAAAGGTTTGGGAATACTAGCTGTCAACAAGAAAGGACAAAGACCTTCAACACGTAATGACACGGCGTGGTAACCATGTACAGTAACAAACAAAAGTAGGCATGTGCCACAAACCATGACCAAACGGATTTCACAGTGTGTGGTCAACGTTGAAAACTCATAACACGAGTAACCAATGGTCAGTGGGGGAAACCACGGGTTGGGAACACTAGTTATCAACTAGCAAGTAGAAATGTTTTCAACAAGTAGTGGCACGGTGTGGCTAGCGTGCACAGTGACCAACCAAAGGATGCAAATGTCACTGACTATGACCGAAGAAGTCCACTATGTGTGGTGAACATTGACAACTCATAACACGAGTCACAAATGTTCAGAGGGAGAGACAATGGTTTGGGAACCCTATGTATCAACTGGAAAGGACAAAGAACTTCAATACGTAGGGGCACGGTGTGGCTACTATGCACACCAAACAACCAAACTAGGCCTATGTCACTGACCATGACCAGGGAATTTCAATATGGGTGGTCAACGTTGACCAACCATAACAGGAGTCAAAAACGGTCAGGAGAGGAAACAATTCTATGGGAATATCAGTTCTCAACTAGCAAGTACAATTACCTTCAGGCCGTAGTAGCACAGTGTGGCCACCATGCACAATAACCAACCAAAGTAGGCATATGTACTGCCTTTGACCACAGAAATCCGATGTGTGTGCTCAGCGTTGACAACTCATAATACGAGTCACAAATGGTCAGAGGGGGAAACAATGGCTTGGGAACACCGAGTATCAAATAGCAAGCACAAGGAGCTTCAATACGTTGTGGCACGGTGTGGATACCATGCACGGTGACCAACCAAAGTAGGCATATGTCACTGACCATGACCAAATAATGGCACTAAGTGTGGTAAACCTTGACAACTCATAACACGAGTCACAAATAGTCAGGGTGGAAGATAATGGTTCGTGAATACTAGGTATCGACTAGCAAGTACATCTACCTTCAATATGTAGTGGCACATATTGGCTACAACGCAGAGTGACCAGCCAAAGTAGTTGCGGAGTGGTGCAAACTGGTTGCGGAGTGGTGCAAACTGGTTGCGGAGTGGTGCGAACTGGTTGCGGAGTGGTGCGAACTGGTTGCGGAGTGGTGCAAACTGGTTGCGGAGTGGTGCGAACTGGTTGCGGAGTGGTGCGAACTGGTTGTGGAGTGGTGCGAACTGGTTGCGGAGTGGTGCGAACTGGTTGCGGAGT
>SZWC01003796.1:114980-151344 GCA_023375785.1 Penium margaritaceum
ACTGGTTGCGGAGTGGTGCGAACTGGTTGCGGAGTGGTGCGAACTGGTTGCGGAGTGGTGCGAACTGGTTGCAGAGTGGTGCGAACTGGTTGCGGAGTGGTGCGAACTGGTTGCGGAGTGGTGCAAACTGGTTGCGGACTTGTGGGAACTGGTTGCGGAGTGGTGCGACTTGGTTGCGGACTGGTGCGAACTGGTTGGGGAGTGGTGCAACCTGGTTGTGCAGTGGTGCGAACTGGTTGCGGAGGTGTGCGAACTGGTTGCGGAGTGGTGCGACCTGGTCGGGGAGTGGTGCGACCTGGTTGCGGAGTGGTGTGAAGTGGTTGCGGAGTGGAGCGAACTGGTTGCGGAGTGGTGTGAACTGCTTGCGGAGTGGTGCGAACAAGTTGAGGAGTGGTGCGAACTGGTTGCGGAGTGGTGCGAACTGGTTGTGGAGTGGTGCGAACTGGTTGCGGAGTGGTACAAACTGGTTGCGGAGCTGTGCGAACTGGTTGCGGAGTGGTGCGAACTGGTTGTGGAGTGGTGCGAACTGGTTGCGGAGTGGTACAAACTGGTTGCGGAGCTGTGCGAACTGGTTGCGGAGTGGTGCAATCTGGTCGGGGAGTGGTGCGAACTGGTTGCGGAGTGGTGCAAACTGGTTGCGGAGTGGTGCAAATTGGTTGTGGAGTGATGCAAACTAGTTGCAAAGTGGAAAGAACTGGTTGCAGAGTGGTACGGACTAGTTGTGGAGTGGTGCGAACTGGTTGCAGAGTGGTACAAATTGGTGCCGGAGTGGTGCAAACTGGTTGTGGAGTGGTGCAAACTGGTTGCAGAGTGGTGTGAACTGGTTGCGGAGTGCTGCAAACTGGTCGCCGAGTGGTGCAAACTGGTTTCTGAGTGGTGTGAAGTCGTTGTGGAGTGGTGCAAACTGGTTGCAGAGTGGTACGAACTGGTTGAGGAGTGGTGCCAATAGATTACGGAGTGGTGTGAACTGGTTCCGGAGTGGTGCAAACTGGTTGCCGAGTGGTGCGGACTGGTTGGGGAGTTGTTGGAACTGGTTGCAGAGTAGTGCAAATTTATTCGGAGTGGTGCCAACTGGTTATGGAGTGGTGGTAACAGGCTGCGGATTGGTGCGAACTGGTTGCGGAGTGGTGCGAACTAGTTGCGGAGTGGTGCGAACTGGTCGGGGAGTCGTGCCAACTTGCTGCGGAGTGGTACGAACTCGTTGCGGAGTGGTGCGAACTGGTTGCGGAGTGGTGCGAACTGGTTGCGGAGTGGTGCGAATTGGCTGCGGAGTGGTGCAAACTGGTTGCAGAGTGGTGGGAACTGGTTGTGGAGTGGTGTGACTGGTTGCAAATTGGTGTGAACAAGTTGCAGAGTGGTGCGAACTAGTTGCGGAGTGGTGCGAACTGGTCGGGAAGTGGTGCCAACTTGCTGCGGAGTCGTGCGAACTGGTTGCGAGGTGGTACAAACTGGCTGCGGAGTGGTGCGAACTGGTTGCGGAGTGGAGCGAACTGGTTGCGGAGTGGTGCAAACTGGTTGCGGAGGTATGAAATCTGGTTGCAGACTGGGGCGAACTGGTTGCAGAGTGGTGCGAACTGGTTGTGGAGTGGTGTGAACTGGTTGAGGAGTGGTGCAAACTGGTTGCGGAGTGGTGCGAACTGGTTACGGAGTGGAGCGAACTGGTTACAGAGTGGTGGGAACTGGTTGCGGAGTGGTGCGCACTGGTTGCGGAGTGGTGCGAACTGGTTGCGGAGGGGTGAGAACTGGTTGCAGAGTGGTGCGAACTGGTTGCAGAGTGGTGCAAACTGGTTGTGGAGTGGTGCGAACTGGTTGCGGAGTGGTACGAACTGGGTGCAGAGTGGTGCGAACTGGTTGTGGAGTGGTGCGAACTGGTTGCGGAGTGGTACGAACTGGGTGCAGAGTGGTGCGAACTGGTTGTGGAGTGGTGCGAACTGGTTGCGGAGTGGTACGAACTGGGTGCAGAGTGGTGCGAACTGGTTGTGGAGTGGTGCGAACTGGTTGCGGAGTGGTACGAACTGGGTGCAGAGTGGTGCGAACTGGTTGTGGAGTGGTGCGAACTGGTTGCGGAGTGGTACGAACTGGGTGCAGAGTGGTGCGAACTGGTTGTGGAGTGGTGCGAACTGGTTGCGGAGTGGTACGAACTGGGTGCAGAGTGGTGCGAACTGGTTGTGGAGTGGTGCGAACTGGTTGCGGAGTGGTGCAAACTGGTTGCGGAGGTATGAAATCTGGTTGCAGACTGGGGCGAACTGGTTGCAGAGTGGTGCGAACTGGTTGTGGAGTGGTGTGAACTGGTTGAGGAGTGGTGCGAACTGGTTGCAGAGTGGTGTGAACTGATTGCGGAGTGGTGCCAACTGGTTGCGCAGTGGTGCAAACTGGTTGCAGAGTTGTTTGAACTGGTTGCCGATTGGTGCAAACGGGTTGCAGAGTGGTGCAAACGGGTTGTGGAGTGGTGCAAACTGGCTGCGGATTGGTGCAAACTGGTGGCCGATTGGTGCGAACTAGTTGCGGAGTGGTGCGAACTGGTCGCAGAGTGGTGCAAACTGGTTTTGGAGTGGTGCGAACTTGTTGCAGAGTGGTGTTGACTGGTTGCTGAGTGGTGCGAAGTGGTTGCAGAGTGGTGCAAACCAGTTGCAGAGTGGTGCAAACTGGTTGCGGAGTGATGCCAACTGGTTGAGGAGTGGTGCGAACTGGTTGTGGAGTGGTGCGTACTGGTTCCAGAGTGGTTCGAACTGGTTGTGGAGTGGTGCGAACCTGTTGCGCAGTTGTGTGAACTGGTTGCGGAGTGGAGCAAACTGGTTACGGAGTGGTGCGAGCTTGTTATGGAGTGGTGCTAACTGGTTGTGGATTGGTGCATACTGGCTGCGGAGTGGTGCGAACTAGTTGCCGAGTGGTGCGAACTGGTCAGGGAGTGGTGCGAACTGGTTTCGGATTGGTGCCAACTGGTCCAGACTGGTGCAAACTGGTTGCGGAGTGGTGCGACCTGGTTGTGGAGTGGTGCGAACTGGTTGCGGAGTGGTGCGAACTGTATGCAGAGTGGTGCAACCTGGTTGTGGAGTGATGGGAACTGGTTGCGGAGTGGTGTGAAGTGGTTGCGCAGTGGTGCAAACTGGTTGCGCAGTGGTGCGAACTGCTTGCGGATTGGTGCAAACTGGTTGAGGAGTGGTTCAAACTGGTTGCGGAGTGGTGCAAACTGGCTGTGGAGTGGTGCAAACTGGTTGCGGAGTGGTGCGGACTGGTTCCAGAGTTGTGCGAACTGGGTGCGGAGTGGTGCGAACTGGTTGGGGAGTGATGCGAACTGGTTGGAGAGTGGTGCAAACTGGTTGCAGAGTGTTGCAAACTGGTTGCGGAGTTGTGCGAACTAGTTGCAAAGTGGTGGGAACTGGTTGCAGAGTGGTGCGAACTGGTTGTGGAGTGGTGCGAACTGGTTGCGGAGTGGTGCAAACTGGTAGCATAGAGGTGCGCACTGGTTGCGGAGTGGTGCGAACTGGTTGCGGAGTGGTGCGAACTGGTTGCGGGGTGGTGCGAACTGGTTGCGGAGTGGTGCGAGCTGGTTGCGAAGTGGTGCGAACTAATTGCGGAGTGGTGCAAACTGGTTGCGAAGTGGTGCGAACTGGTTGCGGAGTGGTGCGAACTGGCTGCGGAGTGGTGCGAACTGGTTGCGGAGTGGTGCAAACTGGTAGCGGAGTGGTGCAAACTGGTTGCGGAGTGGTGCGAACTGGTTGCAGAGTGGTGTGAAGTGGTTGCGGAGTGGTGCAAACTGGTTGCGGGGTGGAGCAAACTGGTTGCGGAGTGGTGCGAGCTGGTTGCGAAGTGGTGCGAACTAATTGCGGAGTGGTGCAAACTGGTTGCGAAGTGGTGCGAACTGGTTGAGGAGTGGTGCGAACTGGTTGTGGAGTGGTGCTAATTGGTTACAATGTGGTGCGAACTGGTTGGGGAGTGGTGCGAACAGGTTGCAGAGTGGTGCGAACTTGTTGCCCAGTGGTGCGGACTTGTTGCGGAGTGGTGCAAACTGGTTGCGGAGTGGTGCAAACTGGTTGCGTAGTGGTGCGAACTGGATGCGGAGTGGTGCGAACTGGTTTTGGAATAGTGCAAACTGGTTGCGGAGTGGTGCAAACTGGTTGCGGTGTGGTGAGAACTGGTTGCGGAGTGGTGCGAACTGGTCGCAGACTGGTTCAAACTGGTTGCGGAGTGGTGCGACCTGGTTGTGGAGTGGTGCGAACTGGTTGCGGAGTGTTGCGAACTGGTTGCAGAGTGATGCGACCTGGTTGCGGAGTGGTTCAAACTGGTTGTGGAGTGGTGTGAAGTGGCTGCGGAGTAGTGCAGACTAGTTGTCGAGTGGTGCGAACTGCTTGCGGATTAGTGCAAACTGGTTGAGGAGTGGTGCGAACTGGTTGCGGAGTGGTACAAACTGGTTCTGGAGTGGTGCGAACTGGTTGCGGAGTGATGCGAACTGGTTGCAGAGTTGTGCGAACTGGTTGCGGAGTGGTGCGAACCGGTTTGGGAGTGGTGCGAACTGGTTGCAGAGTGGTGCGCACTGGTTGCGGAGTGGTGCGAACTGGTTGGGAAGTGGTGGGAACTGGTTGGGGAGTGGTGTGAACTGGTTGCAGAGTGGTGCGAACTGGTTGTGGAGTGGTGCGAACTGGTTGCGGAGTGATGCGAACTGGTTGCGCAGTTGTGCGAACTGGTTGCGGAGTGGTGCGAACCGGTTGGGGAGTGGTGCGAACTGGTTGCAGAGTGGTGCGCACTGGTTGCGGAGTGGTGCGAACTGGTTGGGAAGTGGTGGGAACTGGTTGGGGAGTGGTGTGAACTGGTTGCAGAGTGGTGCGAACTGGTTGTGGAGTGGTGCGAACTGGTTGCGGAGTGATGCGAACTGGTTGCGCAGTTGTGCGAACTGGTTGCGGAGTGGTGCGAACCGGTTGGGGAGTGGTGCGAACTGGTTGCAGAGTGGTGCGCACTGGTTGCGGAGTGGTGCGAACTGGTTGGGAAGTGGTGGGAACTGGTTGGGGAGTGGTGTGAACTGGTTGCAGAGTGGTGCGAACTGGTTGTGGAGTGGTGCGAACTGGTTGCGGAGTGATGCGAACTGGTTGCGCAGTTGTGCGAACTGGTTGCGGAGTGGTGCGAACTGGTTGCAGAGTGGTGCGAACTGGTTTTGGAGTGGTGCGAAGTGGTTGCCGAGTGGTGCGAACTGGTTGCGGAGTGGTGCGAGCTGGTTGCTGAGTGGTGCATACTGGTTGAAGAGTGGTAAGAACTGGTTGCGTAGTGGTGCAAACCGGTTGCGAAGTGGTGTAAACCGGTTGCAGAGTGGTGCGAACTGGTTGCAGAGTGGTGCGAACTGGTTGCGCAGTGTTTTGAACTGGTTGCAGAGTGGTGCAAACTGGCTGCGGAGTGGTGCAAGCTGGTAGCGGAGTGGTACAAACGGGTTGCGGAGTGGTGGAAACTGGTTGCGGATCGGTGCGAACTGGTTGCAGAGTGGTGTGAACTTGTTGCGGAGTGGTGCGAACTGGTTGCGGAGTGGTGCAAATTGGTTGTAGAGTGGTGCGAACTGGTTGCGGGGTGGTGCAAACTGGTTGCAGAATGGTGCGAATTGGTTGCGGAGTTTTCCGAACTGGTTGGGGACTGGTGCAAAATGGTTGCGGAGTGGTGCAATCTGGTTGCCGAGTGGTGCAAACTGGTTGCGAATTGGTGCAAACCGGTTGCGGAGTGATCCGTGTTGATTGGTCTTGCACCTTATTCATTATTGTAGGATGGATCAGGAATGCTCTACCCCTTGTGGAGGTATGACCCCTGGATCCATTGTGATGTGACTCAACTATGCTCTGTCTCTTGTGAGATATGACCTGTGAGTACACCATATGGGTGAGTGGTTACCTTGGCCATTTTGTTGATTTGGCCAAGTGAGAGGGCACAAGTTCAATCCTGCCCCCATGCACATCTTGTTTGCTGTGGAAGCTTCCAAGAAAGAAAGCCCGTAGCTTCTTTGATATAACATGGTTGGTCTGTCACCCTGACACTAGGATGCTTATGTGGCAAGCCCACAGTGCAAGTCTATTCGTGACATGCCTGGTTCAGGCCACTTCCCGGGAATGTGCTTTTGAGTTATAGGACTGGACTTGTCTTGCATGCTCATCAATTAACCCTTGCTTGAGACTCTCTTGCGAATTGACGACTTGAGCTCTTCTTGAGATGTAACTATAAGCTGTTAGTACTCTTGAAGGTGAAGTGTATGCCTGATTATGTTTTGGGTGCATGACATATGTCAACAAAGGAAGAAGGCCTAAAACTCTTTGTGAGCTTTTTTGGTTTCGTGGCCTCTCTGCAAGAGGGGGCTAGCTCAGTAGCTAACAAAGGGCTATGGACCCACTCCTCTGATTAGGGAAGTTTCACGCACGCAAGTGCTAAGGTCACAAGCATTCAGAGTGCCTTTGCTCTCACCCAACTTCTCTGTTTTCAAGGCAACATCAGCAGGAGGGGAATGCAACACATCTACACCTTTCTACCTTGCGAGCTGACATCAGCCTACATCAGCCTACATCAGCCTACATCTGCTTGCAATGGTCAACGTGAACAGGGGAAGCAGTTGCCTCTTCTCACCAATGACCTACAGCGGCCCCAAACACAGGTTCATCGGCATCAACAACAGGTGCGGCAGCTGTAGCAGTTGTAGTTGTAAGGATGGCAGGGACAGGGGAACCAGGGAATCATTCACCCATCCTCAAATTTGATGGAGAGGGGTTTGCGCTCTGGAAGTGGCAGTTTGAGATTATCATGGATGACAGAGATCTGCTATGATATTTTGACAGAACTATCCCAGCACCAAAGGAGGAGGGTACTGATCTTGTGGCATGGGTCAAGCTCAAGAAGAAGGCTCTTGCAATTCTTGTATCCTCCATGCAACCCTCAGTCCTTTCTCACATCAACAATTGTACATTGGAAGCCACGGCATACGCTAAACTTGACAAGGTTTTTCAGTCCTCCTCACTTGCTAACCGTCTCTTCATTCTACAAAATCTCGTCAGCATGAGACTTGGTGGAGGGGATGATGTCTCCACCTTTATGCAGAAATTTGAGACGCTCTTGCAACAAGCCACCGGCATGGGGTGGGACCTAAAATCTGACATACAAGCCATGATCTTTTTGATGACGCTGTCAGAAAGTTGGGGCCCGATGGCAACGGTGATTGGAGGGTGGACTGAAGATCTAGTTTCTTACACCACCGTCTCTGAGTATGTGCAAAATGAAGCCATGCGTCGTAGCAGTATTGAAGCAAACATGGCTGCCTTTGCCTCATGGAGAAGCGGCACCTTCCGCAATACCTCCTCCTCTGGGTACAAGGGAAACAACAGCACTATCAATAGTGGAAGGGGTGCAAAGCGCCAAGGAAACTGCCATAACTGTGGCAAGGCTGGACACTGGGCTCGAGAGTGCCATGCACCCAAGAGAGAGGGAGGAGACGGTGATGAATGGCAAGGGAGACATGGTGGGAAGGATCCCACAAGCTTGATGGCTGAGTGTGCCTCCAACAAAGGGAGGGCGATACTCAGGCCAAGAGCTTACGGCCTTGACTTGGACACAAACCAGCACACCACTTACAAGAAGAGAGACTTCATCTCTCTTACTCCATGCAACAAGAACTTCAGAGTTGCCAATGGCAAGGTTGAGGCAGCTGAGGGGATTGGTGACAAGCTAGTCACAGTGGGTGTCAACGCTGGAGATTTCGGCATCAAGCTAGAGGGGGTGGTCTACTTGCCCTCCTTCACAGCCAACCTTCTCTTCGTCTCTAAGACAACTGACCGTGGCATGACAGTGGTCTTCACAGAGAAGGAAGCGGTAATAGTTCCTACCAAGGACATCAACCTCTCCTACTCTTCCAAGAAGGTTGTTACACAAGTTCCTCGCGTTGATGGACTCTACGTCTTGCAGACCAGAACTACAAATTCAACGGCTGAATCTTCGGTGGAGAGCGATGACGAGGAGATCAGCGATTTACATTCAGACAAGGAAGGACATGTTGGATCAGCGGAAGTAGTGGCAGCAGACGATTGAGCAACAAAACCGGAAGCAAATACAACCACCGGGGCTGTTCATTCTAACCTGTGCACATCCTCCAAAAACCCGTGGCACAGGCGCTTTGGGTACGTGGCTCCTCGCACATTGGAGCTCATGGCAAATCAAGAGCTAGTGGGTGGGATGGAGCTAGGTGATGAGGCGGAGGGAGCCGGCATCATGTGTGAGCCATGCCTTCAAGGCAAGGCACAAGGGAAACCCTTCAAGTACAATGGTACGCGTGCTCTCGCACCCCTTGACCTCGTGCACTCTGACGTGTGCGGTCCCTTCCGCATGCCATCAAATGGAGGTAGCAGATGTTTTCTCACAAGCATTGATGACAACAGCTGCAAGGTGTGGATATACTTTCTCAAAAAGAAAAGCAAGGTGAAGGAGAATCTGCAAGCCGTTGTCGCCATGGTTGAGCAACAGAGTGGAAAGAAGGTGAAGGCGTTCAGAACGGACAACTGGGGAGGGTACGAAGCCTGCAGGGAGTGGCTCAAGACACAGGGCATTGAACACCAGAAAACGACGTCCTACTCACCTCAATGTAATGGCGTAGCAGAGAGGATGAACTAGACGCTCCTATGGCATATGTCACTGACCATGACCAAATAATGTCACTAAGTGTGGTAAACTTTGACAACTCACAACACAACTCACAAATGGTCAGGGTGGAAGGTAATGGTTTGTGAATACTGGTTATCTACTTGCAAGTAAGAATAACTTCAATTTGCAGTGGCACAATGTGGCTTCAATGCACAGTGACCACCCAAAGTATGCATATGTCACTGAACATGACGAAAGAATTTCACTTCACGTGGTGGACGTTGAAAACGTATAACACGAGTCACTAAGGGTGATACCGAGTCCAAACTCCCGAGTCTAGCTTCCGACTCGGACTTGCGAGTCCGAGTCCAGTTCTGGACTTGGACTTGCAAGTCCGAGTCCAGGACTCGCAAATGCAGGACTCGCGAGTCCAAGGGCACTTGGACTCGCGAGTACTGGACTACAACATAGGAATGTTGGAGCTTTTGCCCCATGACTACTTCCATGCATGCATTCTATCTCCATGCTTCATCCGTTTATATCCTGTTCTAGGTCAGATTGCCTCATAACACGATGCCATAGATTGCGTTTGTGGGTAAACTTAGAACGTCGTGGACTCAAGACCAGACTTGCGAGTCCGAGTCCAGGCTCAATGATAGACTCGGACTTACGAGTCCGAGCCTGGACGCGGAATCCTGATTCTGTTAAGCCAAGTCTCCTGGACTTGGTATTACCCTTACGAGTCACAAATGGTCAGAGGGGAAAACAATGGATTGGGAACACTAGTTATCAACTAGGAAGTACAAAGACCTTCAACAAGCAATGGCACGGTATGGCTAGCGTGCACACTAAGCAACCAAAGGATGCATATGTCACTGAGTACGACCGAATAAGTCCACCATGTGTGGTCAACATTGACAACTCATAACACGAGTCACAAATGGTCAGAGGGAGATAAAATGGTTTGGGAAGCCTATGTTTTGACTAGAAAGGACAAAGAACTTCAATACGTAGTGGCACGGTGTGGCTAATTTGCACACCAAACAACCAAACTAGGTATATGTCACTGATCATGACCGCAGACTTTCAATATGGGTGGTCAAATTTGACCAACCATAACACGAGTCAAAAACGTTCAGGACAGGAAACAATGCTATGGGAACATCGGTTCTCAACTACCAAGTACAACGACCTTCAGTCAGTAGTAGCACGCTGTGGCTACCATGCACAATGACCGACCAAAGTAGGCATATGTACTGCCTTTGACCAAACAAATCCGCTGTGTGTGGTCAACGTTGACAACTCATAATACGAGTCACAAATGGTCAGAGGGGGAAACAATGGTTTGCAAACACCAAGTATCACATAGCAAACACAAGGTGCTTCAATACGGTGTGGCACGGTGTGGAGACCATGCACGATGACCAACCAAAGTAGGCATATGTCACTGACAATGACCAAGTAATGTCACTAAGTGTGGTAAACTTTGACAACTCACAACACGCGTCACAACTAGTCAGGGTGGAAGGTAATGGTTTGTGAATACTAGTTTTCTACTAGCAAGTACAAATACATTCAATTAGCAGTGGCACAATGTGGCTTGAATGCAGAATGACCAACCAAAGTATGCATATGTCACTAACCATGACGAACAAATTTCACTTCATGTGGTCAACGTAAAAAACGCATAACACGAGCCACAAATGGTCAGAGGGGAAAACAATGGATCGGGAAGCCTATGTATTGGCTAGAAAAGACAAAGAACTTCAATACGTAGTTGCACGGTGTGGCTAATATACACACCAAACAATCAAACTAGGCATATGTCACTGATCATGACCAGAGAATTTCAATATGGGTGGTCAACGTTGACCAACCATAACACGAGTCACAAACGGTCAAGAGAGGAAACAATGCTATGAGAATATCGGTTCTCAACTACAAAGTACAATGAACTTTAGTCAGGAGTAGCGCGGTGTGGCTACCATGCACAATGACCGACCAAACTAGGCATATTTACTGCCTTTGACCAAAGAAATCCGCTGTGTGTGGTCCACGTTGACAACTCATAACACGAGTCACAAATGGTCAGAGAGGGAAACAATGGTTTGGGAACACGACGAATCACATAGCAAGTATAAAGGGCTTCAATACGTCATGGCACAGTGTGGAGACCATGCACGATGACCAACCAAAGTAGGCACATGTCACTGACCATGACCAAGTAATGTCACTAAGTGTGGTAAGGTTTGACAACTCACAACACGAGTCACAAATGGTCAGGGTGGAAGGTAATGGTTTGTGAATACTAGTTATCTACTAGCAAGTACAAATATCTTCAATACGTAGTGACACAATGTGGCTTCCATGCACAGTGACCAACCAAAGTATGCATATGTCACTAACCACGACGAACAAATTTCACTTCATGTTGTCAACGTTGAAAACGCATAACACGAGTCACAAATGGTCAGAGGGGAAAACAATGGATTGGGAACACTAGTTATCAACTAGCAAGTACAAAGACCTTCAACAAGCAGTGGCACGGTATGGCTAGCGTCCACATTGACCAACCAAAGGATGCATACGTCACTAACTACGACCGAAAAAGTCCACTATGTGTGGTCAACATTGACAACTCATAACACGAGTCACAAATGGTCAGAGGGAGAGACAATGGTTTGGGAAGCCTATGTATTGACTAGAAAGGACAAACAACTTCAATAGGTAGTGGCACGGTGTGGCTAATATGCACACCAAACAACCAAACTAGGCATATGTCACTGATAATGACCACAGAATTTCAATATGGGTGGTCAACGTTGACCAACCATAACACGAGTCACAAACGGTCAGGACAGGAAACAATGCTATGGGAATATCGGTTCTCAACTACCAAGTACAACGACCTTCAGTCAGTAGTAGCACGGTGTGGCTACCATGCACAATGACCGACCAAAGTAGGCATATGTACTGCCTTTGACCAAAGAAATCCGCTGTGTGTGGTCAACGTTGACAACTCATCATACGAGTCACAAATGGNAGGAAACAATGCTATGGGAATATCGGTTCTCAACTACCAAGTACAACGACCTTCAGTCAGTAGTAGCACGGTGTGGCTACCATGCACAATGACCGACCAAAGTAGGCATATGTACTGCCTTTGACCAAAGAAATCCGCTGTGTGTGGTCCACGTTGACAACTCATAATACGAGTCACAAATGGTCAGAGGGGGAAACAATGGTTTGGGAACACCGCGAATCACATAGCAAGTACAAGGGGCTTCAATACATTGTGGCACAGTGTGGAGACCATGCACGATGACCAACCAAAGTAGGCACATGACACTGACCATCACCAAGTAATGTCACTAAGTGTGGTAAGGTTTGACAACTCACAACACGAGTCACAAATGGTCAGGGTGGAAGGTAATGGTTTGTGAATACTAGTTATCTACTAGCAAGTACAAATATCTGCAATACGTAGTGGCACAATGTGGCTTCAATGCACATTGACCAACCAAAGTATGCATATGTCACTAACCACGACGAACAAATTTCACTTTATGTGGTCAACGTTGAAAATGCATAACACGAGTCACAAATGGTCAGAGGGGAAAACAATGTATTGGGAACACTAGTTATCAACTAGGAAGTACAAAGACCTTCAACAAGCAGTGGCACGGTATGGCTAGCGTCCACAGTGACCAACCAAAGGATGCATACATCACTAACTACGACCGAATAAGTCCACTATGTGTGGTCAACATTGACAACTCATAACACGAGTCACAAATGGTGAGAGGGAGAGACAATGGTTTGGGAAGCCTATGTATTGACTACAAAGGACAAAGAACTTCAATACGTAGTAGCAAAGTGTGGCTAACATGCACACCAAGCAACCAAACTGGGCATATGTCACTGATCATGACCACAGAATTTCAATATGGGTGGTCAACGTTGACCAACAATAACACAAGTCACAAATGGTCATGACAGGAAACAATGCTATGGGCATATCGGTTCTCAACTACGAAGTACAACGACCTTCATTCAGTAGTAGCGCGGTGTGGCTACCATGTACAATGACCGACCAAACTAGGCATATGTACTGCCTTTGACCAAAGAAATCCGCTGTGTGTGGTCAACGTTGACAACTCATAATACGAGTCACAAATGGTCAGAGGGGGGAACAATGGTTTGGGAAAACCAAGTATCATATAGCAAGCACAAGAGGCTTCAATACGTTGTGGCACGGTGTGGAGACCATGCACGATGACCAACCAAAGTAAGCATATGTCACTGACCATGACCAAATAATGTCACAAAGTGTGGTAAACTTTGACAACTCACAGCACGAGTAACAAATGGTCAGGGTGGAAGGTAATGGTTTGTGAATACTAGTTATCTACTAGCAAGTACACATACATTCAATATGTAGTGGCACAATGTGGCTTCAATGCACAGTGACGAACCAAAGTATGCATGTGTCACTGAACATGACGAAAGAATTTCACTTCATGTGGTCAACGTTGAAAACACATCACAAGTCACAAATGGTCAGAGGGGAAAACAATGGATTGGGAACACTAGTTATCAACTAGCAAGTACAAAGACCTTCAAAAAGCAGTGGCATGGCATGGCTAGCGTGCATAGTGACCAACCAAAGGATGCATACGTCACTAACTACGACCGAATAAGTCCACTATGTGTGGTCAACATCGACAACTCATAACACGAGTCAGAAGCGGTCAGAGGGAGAGACAATGGGTTGGGAAGCATATGTATTGACTAGAAAGGACAAAGAACTTCAATACGTAGTGGCACGGTGTGGCTAATTTGCACACCAAACAACCAAACTAGGCATATGTCACTGATCATGACCACGGAATGTCAATATGGGTGGTCAACGTTGACCAACCATAACACGAGTTACAAATGGTCAGGACAGGAAACAATGCTATGGGAATATTGGTTCTCAACTACAAAGTACAAGGACCTTCAGTCAGTAGTAGCACGGTGTGGCTACCATGCACAATGACCGACGAAAGTAGGCATATGTACTGCCTTTGACCAAAGAAATCCGCTGTGTGTGGTCAACGTTGACAGCTCAGAATACGATTCACAAATGGTTTGAGGGGGAAACAATGGTTTGGGAACACCAAGTATCACATAGTAAGCACAAGGGGCTTCAATACGTTGTGACATGGTGTAGAGACCATGCACGATGACCAACCAAAGTAGGCATATGTCATTAACCATGACCAAGTAATGTCACTAAGTGTGGTAAACTTTGACAGCTCACAACACGAGTCACAAATGGTGAGGGTGGAAGGTAATGGTTTGTGAATACTAGTTATCTACTAGCAAGTACAAATACCTTTAATGTATAGTGGCACAATGTGGCTTCAATGCACAGTGACCACCCAAAGTATGCATATGTCACTGACTATGACGAAAGAATTTCACTTCATGTGGTCAACGTTGAAAACGCATAACACGAGTCACAAATGGTCAGAGGGGAAAACAATAGGTTGCAAACACTAGTTATCAACTAGCAAGTACGAAGACCTTCACCAAGCAGTAGCACGGTATGGCTAGCGTGCACAGTGACCAACCAAAGAACGCATACGTCAGTGACTACGACCAAATAAGTCCACTATTTGTGCTCAACATTGACAACTCATAACACGAGTCACAAATGGTCAGAGGGAGGCGAAAGGTTTGGGAAGCATATGCATTGACTAGAAAGGACAAAGAACTTCAATCCGTAGTGGCAGGGTGTGGCTGATATGCACACCAAAAAACCAAAATAGGCATATGTCACTGATCATGACCACAGAATTTCAATATGGGTGGTCAATGTTGACCAACCATAACACGAGTCACAAACAGTCAGGACAGGAAACAATGCTATGGGAACATCGGTTCTCAAGTACCAAGTACAACGACCTTCAGTCGGTAGTAGCACGGTGTGGCTACCATGCACAATGACCGACCAATATAGGCATATGTACTGCCTTTGACCAAAGAAATCCGCTGTGTGTGGTCAACGTTGACAACTCATAATACGAGTTACAAATGGTCAGAGGGGGAAACAATGGTTTGGGAACACCAAGTATCACATAGCAAGCACAAGGGGCTTCAATACGTTGTGGCACGCTGTAGAGACCATGCACGATGACCAACCAAAGTAGGCATATGTACTGCCTTTGACCAAAGAAATCCGCTGTGTGTGGTCAACGTTGACAACTCATAATACGAGTTACAAATGGTCAGAGGGGGAAACAATGGTTTGGGAACACCAAGTATCACATAGCAAGCACAAGGGGCTTCAATACGTTGTGGCACGCTGTAGAGACCATGCACGATGACCAACCAAAGTAGGCATATGTCACTGACAATGACCAAGTAATGTCACTAAGTGTCGTAAACTTTGACAACTCACAACACGAGTCACAAATATTCAGGGTGGAATGTGATCGTTTGTGAATACAAGTTATCTACTAGCAAGTACAAATATCTTCAATATGTAGTAGCACAATGTGGCTTCAATGCACAGTGACCAGCCAAAGTTTGCATATGTCGCTAACCATGACGAAAAAATTTCACTTCATGTGGTCAACATTGAAAACGCATAACAAGAGTCACAAATGGTCAGAGGGGAAAACAATGGATTGGGAAGCCGATGTATTGGCTAGAAAGGACAAAGAACTTCAATACGTAGTGGCACGGTGTGGCTAATATGCACACAAAACAATCAAACAAGGCATATGTCACTGACCATGACCAGAGAATTTCAATTTGGGTGGTCAACGTTGACGAACCATAACATGCCTCACAAACGGTCCGAAGGGGAAACCATGCTATGAGAATATCGGTTATCAAATACCAAGTACAATGACCTTCATTCAGTAGAAGCGCGATGTGGTTACCATGCACAATGACCAACCAAATTAGGCATATGTACTGCCTTTGACCAAAGAAATCCGCTGTGTGTGGTCCACGTTGACAACTCATAATACGAGTCACAAATGGTCAGATGGGGAAACAATGGTTTGGGAACACCAACAGTCACATAGCAAGCACAAGGGGCTTGAATACGTTGTGGCCCGGCGTGGTGACCATGCACGATGACCAACCAAAGTAGGCATATGTCACTGAGCATGACCAAGTAATATCACTAAGTGTGGTAACCTTTGAAAGCTCACAACATGAGTCACAAATGGTCAGGGTGGGAGGTAATGGTTTGTGAATAATGTATTTCTACTAGCAAGTACAAATACCTTCAATATGTAGTGGCACAATGTGGCTTCAATGCACAGTGACCACCCAAAGTATGCATACGTCACTGACCATGACGAAAGCATTTCACTTCATGTGGTCAACATTGAAAACGCATAACACGAGTCACAAATGGTCAGAGGGGAAAATGATGGATTGGGAACACTAGTTATCAACTAGCAAATACAAATACCTTCAACAAGCAGTGGCATGGTATGGGTAGCGTGCACAGTGACCAACCAAAGGATGCATACGTCACAGACTACGACCAAATAAGTCCACTATGTGTGGTCAACATTGACAACTCATAACACGAGTCACGAATGGTCAGAGGGAGAGACAATGGTTTGGGAAGCCTATGTATTGGCTAGAAAGGACAAAGAACTTCAATACGTAGTGGCACAGTGTGGCTAGTATGCATACCAAACAACCAAGCTAGGCATATGTCACTGATCATGACCACATAACTTCAATATGGGTGCTCAACGTTGACCAACCATATCACGAGTCACAAATGGTCAGGACAGGAAACAATGCTATGGGACTATCGGTTCTCAACTACCAAGTACAACGACCTTCAGTCATTAGTAGCACGGTGTGGCTACCATGCACAATGACCGACCAAAGTAGGCATATGTATTGCCTTTGACCAAAGAAATCCACTATGTGTAGTCAACGCTGACAACTCATAATACGAGTCACAAATGGTCAGAGGGGGAAACAATGGTTTGGGAACACCAAGTATCACATAGCAAGCACAAGGGGCTTCAATACGCTGTGGCACAGTGTGGAGACCATGCACGATGACCAACCAAAGTAGGCATATGTCACTGACCATGACCAAGTAATGTCACTAAGTGTGGTTAACTTTGACAACTCACAACACGGGTCACAAATGGTCAGGGTTGAAGGTAATGGTATGTGAATACTAGTTATCTACTAGCAAGTACAAATACCTTCAATATGTAGTGGCACAATGTGGCTTCAATGCATAGTGACCAACCAAAGTATGCATATGTCACTAACCATGACGAACAAATTTCACTTCATGTGGTCAACGTTGAAAACGCATAACACGAGTCACAAATGGTCAGAGGGGGAAACAATGGTTTGGGAACACCACGAATCACATAGCAAGCACAAGGGGCTTCAATACGTTGTGGCAGAGGGTGGAGACCATGCACGATGACCAACCAAAGGAGGCATATGTCACTGACCATGACCAAATAATGTCACTACGTGTGGTAAACTTTGACAACTCACAACACGAGTCATAAATGGTCAGGGTGGAAGGTAATGGTTTGTGAATACTACTTATCTACTAGCAAGTACAAATACCTTCAATATGTAGTGGCACAATATGGCTTCAATGCATAGTGACCAACCAAAGTATGCATATGTCACTAACCATGACGAGCAAATTTCACATCATGTGGTCAACGTTGAAAACGCATAACACGAGTCACAAATGGTCAGAGGGGGAAACAATGGTTTGGGAACACCACGAATCACATAGCAAGCACAAGGGGCTTCAATACGTTGTGGCAGAGGGTGGAGACCATGCACGATGACCAACCAAAGGAGGCATATGTCACTGACCATGACCAAATAATGTCACTACGTGTGGTAAACTTTGACAACTCACAACACGAGTCATAAATGGTCAGGGTGGAAGGTAATGGTTTGTGAATACTACTTATCTACTAGCAAGTACAAATACCTTCAATATGTAGTGGCACAATATGGCTTCAATGCATAGTGACCAACCAAAGTATGCATATGTCACTAACCATGACGAGCAAATTTCACATCATGTGGTCAACGTTGAAAACGCATAACACGAGTCACAAATGGTCAGAGGGGGAAACAATGGTTTGGGAACACCACGAATCACATAGCAAGCACAAGGGGCTTCAATACGTTGTGGCAGAGGGTGGAGACCATGCACGATGACCAACCAAAGGAGGCATATGTCACTGACCATGACCAAATAATGTCACTACGTGTGGTAAACTTTGACAACTCACAACACGAGTCATAAATGGTCAGGGTGGAAGGTAATGGTTTGTGAATACTACTTATCTACTAGCAAGTACAAATACCTTCAATATGTAGTGGCACAATATGGCTTCAATGCATAGTGACCAACCAAAGTATGCATATGTCACTAACCATGACGAGCAAATTTCACATCATGTGGTCAACGTTGAAAACGCATAACACGAGTCACAAATGGTCAGAGGGGGAAACAATGGTTTGGGAACACCACGAATCACATAGCAAGCACAAGGGGCTTCAATACGTTGTGGCAGAGGGTGGAGACCATGCACGATGACCAACCAAAGGAGGCATATGTCACTGACCATGACCAAATAATGTCACTACGTGTGGTAAACTTTGACAACTCACAACACGAGTCATAAATGGTCAGGGTGGAAGGTAATGGTTTGTGAATACTACTTATCTACTAGCAAGTACAAATACCTTCAATATGTAGTGGCACAATATGGCTTCAATGCATAGTGACCAACCAAAGTATGCATATGTCACTAACCATGACGAGCAAATTTCACATCATGTGGTCAACGTTGAAAACGCATAACACGAGTCACAAATGGTCAGAGGGGGAAACAATGGTTTGGGAACACCACGAATCACATAGCAAGCACAAGGGGCTTCAATACGTTGTGGCAGAGGGTGGAGACCATGCACGATGACCAACCAAAGGAGGCATATGTCACTGACCATGACCAAATAATGTCACTACGTGTGGTAAACTTTGACAACTCACAACACGAGTCATAAATGGTCAGGGTGGAAGGTAATGGTTTGTGAATACTACTTATCTACTAGCAAGTACAAATACCTTCAATATGTAGTGGCACAATATGGCTTCAATGCATAGTGACCAACCAAAGTATGCATATGTCACTAACCATGACGAGCAAATTTCACATCATGTGGTCAACGTTGAAAACGCATAACACGAGTCACAAATGGTCAGAGGGGGAAACAATGGTTTGGGAACACCACGAATCACATAGCAAGCACAAGGGGCTTCAATACGTTGTGGCAGAGGGTGGAGACCATGCACGATGACCAACCAAAGGAGGCATATGTCACTGACCATGACCAAATAATGTCACTACGTGTGGTAAACTTTGACAACTCACAACACGAGTCATAAATGGTCAGGGTGGAAGGTAATGGTTTGTGAATACTACTTATCTACTAGCAAGTACAAATACCTTCAATATGTAGTGGCACAATATGGCTTCAATGCATAGTGACCAACCAAAGTATGCATATGTCACTAACCATGACGAGCAAATTTCACATCATGTGGTCAACGTTGAAAACGCATAACACGAGTCACAAATGGTCAGAGGGGGAAACAATGGTTTGGGAACACCACGAATCACATAGCAAGCACAAGGGGCTTCAATACGTTGTGGCAGAGGGTGGAGACCATGCACGATGACCAACCAAAGGAGGCATATGTCACTGACCATGACCAAATAATGTCACTACGTGTGGTAAACTTTGACAACTCACAACACGAGTCATAAATGGTCAGGGTGGAAGGTAATGGTTTGTGAATACTACTTATCTACTAGCAAGTACAAATACCTTCAATATGTAGTGGCACAATATGGCTTCAATGCATAGTGACCAACCAAAGTATGCATATGTCACTAACCATGACGAGCAAATTTCACATCATGTGGTCAACGTTGAAAACGCATAACACGAGTCACAAATGGTCAGAGGGGGAAACAATGGTTTGGGAACACCACGAATCACATAGCAAGCACAAGGGGCTTCAATACGTTGTGGCAGAGGGTGGAGACCATGCACGATGACCAACCAAAGGAGGCATATGTCACTGACCATGACCAAATAATGTCACTACGTGTGGTAAACTTTGACAACTCACAACACGAGTCACAAATGGTCAGGGTGGAAGGTAATGGTTTGTGAATACTACTTATCTACTAGCAAGTACAAATACCTTCAATATGTAGTGGCACAATGTGGCTTCAATGCGCGGTGACCAACCAAAGTATGCATATGTCATTAACCATGACCAACAATTTTCACTCCACGTGGTTAACGTTGAAAACGCATAACACGAGTCACAAATGGTCAGAGGGGAAAACAATGGATTGGAAAGCCTATGTCTTGGCTAGAGAGGACAAAGAACTTCAATACGTAGTGGCACGGTGTGGCTAACGTGCACACTAAACAATCAAACTACGCATATGTCACTGATCATGACCAGAGAGTTTCAATATGGTGGTCAACGTTGACCAACCATACACGAGTCACAAACGGTCAGGAGATGAAACAGTGCTATGAGAATATCGGTTCTCAGCTACGAAGTACAATGACCTCCAGTCAGTAGTAGCGTGGTGTGGCTACCATGCACAATGACCAACCAAAGTAGGCATATTTACCGCCTTTGACCAAAGAAATCCGTTGTGTGTGGTCCACGTTGACAACTCATAATACGAGTCACAAATGGTCAAAGGGGGAAACAATGGTTGGGAACACCACATATCACACAGCAAGCACAAGGGTTTTCAATACGTTGTGGCACGGTGTGGGGACCATGCACGATGACCAACCAAAGGAGGCATATGTCACTGACCATGACCAAATAATGTCACTAAGTGTGGTAAACTTTGACAACTCACAACACGAGTCACAAATGGTCACGCTGGAAGGTAATGGTTTGTGAATACTAGTTATCTACTAGCAAGTACAAATACCTTCAGTATGTAGTGGCACAATGTGGCTTCAATGCACAGTGACCACCCAAAGTATACATGTGTCACTGACCATGACGAAAGAATATCACTTCATGCGGTCAACGTTGAAAACACATAACACGAGGCACAAATGGTCGGAGGGGAAAACAATGGATTGGGAACATTAGTTATCAACTAGGAAGTACAAAGAACTTCAACAAGCATTGGCACCGTATGGCTAGCGTGCACACTGGCCAACCAAAGGATGCATACGTCACTGACTACGACCGAATAAGTCCACTATGTGTGGTCAACATTGACAACTCATAACACGAGTCACAAATGGTCACAAGGAGAGAAAATGGTTTGGGAAGCGTATGTATTGACTAGAAAGGACAAAGAACTTCAATAAGCAGTAGCACGACGTGGCTAATATGCACACCAAACAACCAAAGTAGGCATATGTCACTGATCATGACCACATGATTTCAATATGGGTGGTCAACCTTGACGAACCATAACACGAGTCACAAACAGTCAGGACAGCAGACAATGATATGGGAATATCGGTTCTCAACTACCAAATACCACGACCTTCATTCAGTAGTAGCACGGTGTGGCTACCATGTACAATGACCGACCAAAGTAGGCATATGTACTGCCTTTGACCAGAGAAATACGTTGTGTGTGGTGAGCATTGACAACTCATAAAACGAGTGACAAATGGTCAGAGGGGGAAACAATGGTTTGGGAACACCAAGTTTCACATAGCAAGCACAAGGGGCTTCAACACGTTGTGGCATAGTGTGGAGACCATGCACGATGACCAACCAAAGAAGGCATATGTCACTGACTATGACCAAATAATGTCACTTAGTGTGGTAAACTTTGACAACTCACAACAAGAGTCACAAATGGTCAGGGTGGACGGTTATGGTTTGTGAATACTAGTTATCTACTAGAAAATACGAATACCTTCAATATGTAGTGGCACAATGTGGCCTCAATGCACAGTGACCAACCAAAGTATGCATGTGTCACTAACCATGACGAACAAATTTCACGTATGTGGTGAATGTTGAAAACGCATAACACGAGTCACAAATGGTCAGAGGGAAAAACAATGGATTGGGGACACTAGTTATCGACTAGCAAGTACAAATACCTTCAACAAGCAGGGGCACGGTATGGCTAGCGTGCACGGTGACCAACCAAAGAATGCATACGTCACTGACTACGACTGAATAAGTCCACTATGTGTGGTGAACATTGACAAATCATAACACGAGTCACAAATGGTCAGAGGGAGATACATTGGTTTGGGAAGCTTATGTATTGACTAGAAAGGACAAAGAACTTCGATGAGTAGTGGCACGGTGTGGCCAATATGCACACCAAACAACCAAACCAGGCATATGTCACAAATCATGACCACACAATTTCAATATGGGTGGTCAACGTTGACCAGGCATAACAGGAGTTACAAACGGGTACGACAAGAAACAATGCTATGGGAATATCGGTTCTCAACTACCAAGTACAACGACCTTCAGTCAGTAGTAGCACAGTGTGGCTACCATGCACAATGACCAACCAAAGTAGGCATAGGTACTACCTTTGACCAAAGAAATCCGTTGTGTGTGGTGAACATTGACAGCTCATGATACGAGTCACAAATGGTCAGAGGGGGAAACAATGGTTTGGGAACACCAAGTATCACATAGCAAGCACAAGGGGCTTCAATACATTGTGGCATGGTGTGGAGACCATGCACGATGACCAACCAAAGTACGCATATGTCACTGAGCATGACCAAATAATGTCACTAAGTGTGGTAAACTTTGACAACTCACAACACGATTCACAAATTGTCAGGGTGGAGGGCAATGGTGCGTGAATACTAGTTATCTACTAGAACGTACAAATACCTTCAATATGTAGTGGCACAATGTGCCTTCAATGCACAGTGACCAACCAGAGTATGTGTATGTCACTAACCATGACGAACAAATTTCACTTCATGTGGTCAACGTTGAAAACACATAACACGAGTCACAAATGGTCACAGAGGAGAACAATGGATTGGGAAGCCTATGTATTAGCTAGAAAGGACAAAGAACTTTAATACGTAGTGGCACGGTGTGGCTAATATGCACACCGAACAATCAAACTAGGCATATGTCATTGATCATGACCAGAGAATTTCAATATGGGTGGTCAACGTTGACCAACCATAAAACTAGTCACAAACGGTCAGGTGAGGAAACAATGCTATGAGAATATCGGTTCTCAACTACCAAGTACAATGACCTTCAGCCAGTAGTAGCGCGATGTGGCTACCATGCACAGTACCCGACCAAAGTAGGCATGTTTACTGCCTTTGACCAAAGAAATCCGCTGTGTGTGGTCCACGTTGATAACTCATAATACGAGTCACAAATGGTCAGAGGGGGAAACAATGGTTTGGGGACACCACGTATCACATAGCAAGCACAAGGGGCTTCAATACGTTGTGGCATGGTGTGGGGACCATGCACGATGACGAGCCAAAGTAGGCATATGTCACTGACCATGACCAAATAATGTCACTAAGTGTGGTAAACTTTGACAACTCACAACACGAGTCACAAATGGTCAGGGTGGAAGGTAATGGTTTGTGAATACTAGTTATCTACTAGCAGGTACTAATACCTTCAATATGTAGTGGCACAATGTGGCTTCAATGCATAGTGACCACCCAAACTATGCATATGTCACTGACCATGACCAAATAATGTCACTAAGTGTGGTAAACTTTGACAACTCACAACACGAGTCACAAATGGTCAGGGTGGAAGGTAATGGTTTGTGAATACTAGTTATCTACTAGCAGGTACTAATACCTTCAATATGTAGTGGCACAATGTGGCTTCAATGCATAGTGACCACCCAAACTATGCATATGTCACTGACCATGACAAAAGATTTTCACTTCATGTGCTCAAAGTTGAAAACGCATAACACGAGTTACAAATGGTGAGAGGGGAGAACCTTGGGTTGGGAACACTAGTTATCAACTAGGAAGTACAAAGACCTTCAACAAGCAGTGGTACGGTATGGCTAGCGTGCACAGTGACCAACCAAAGGATGCATACGTCATTGACTTTGATCGAATAAGTCCACTACGTATGGTCAACATTGACAACTCATAACACGAGTCACAAATGGTCAGAGGGAGAGAAAATGGTTTGGGAAGCCTATGTATTGATTAGAAAGGACAAAGAACTCCAATACGTAGTGGCTCGGTGCTGCTAATATGCACACCAAACAACCAAACTAGGCATATGTCACTGATCATGACCATATAATTTCAATATGGGGGGTGAACGTTGACCAACCATAACACGAGTCACAAACGGTTGGGACAGGAAACAATGCCATGGGAATATCGGTTCTCAACTACCAAGTACAACGACCTTCAGTCAGTAGTAGCACGGTGTGGATGCCATGCACAATGACCGACCAAAGTGTGCATATGTCACTAACCATGACGAACAAATTTCACTTCATGTGGTCAACGTTGAAAACGCATAACACGAGTCACAAATGGTCAGAGGGGAAAACAATGGATTGGGAAGCCTATTCATTGGCTAGAAAGGACGAAAAACATCAATACGTAGTGGCACAGTGTGGCTAATATGCACACCAAACAATCAAACCAGGCATATGTCACTGATCATGACCAGAGAATTTCAATATGGGTGGTCAACGTTCACCAACCATAACACGAGTCACAAACGGTCAGGAGAGGAAACAATGCTATGAGAGTATCGGTTCTCAACTACCAAGTACAATGACCTTCAGTCAGTAGTAGCGCGGTGTGGCTACCATGCACAATGACCGACCAAATTAGGCATGTTTACTGCCTTTGACCAAAGAAATCTGCTGTGTGTGGTCCACGGCAACTCATAATACGAGTCACAAATGGTCAGAGGGGGAAACAATGGTTTGGGAACACCACGTATCACATAGCAAGCACAAGGGACTTCAATACATTGTGGTACGATGTGGGGAACATGTTCGATGACGAACCAAAGTAGGCATATGTCACTGACCTTGACCAAATAATGTCACTAAGTGTGGTAAACTTTGACAACTCATGACACGAGTCACAAATGGTCAGGGTGGAAGGTAATGGTTTTTTAAATCTAGTTTTCTGCTAGCAAGTACATATACCTTCAATATGTATTGGCACAATGTGGCTTCAATGCATGGTGACCACCAAAAGTATGCATATGTCACTGACCATGATGAAAGAATTTTACTTCATGTGGTCAACGTTTAAAACGCATAACACGAGTCACAAATGGTCAGAGGGGAAAACAATGGGTTGGGAACACTAGTTATCAACTAGGAAGTACAAAGACCTTCAACAAGCAATGGCACGATATGGCTAGCGTGCAAAGTAACCAACCAAAGGATACATACGTCACTGCCTACGATCGAATAAGTCCACTTTGTGTGGTCAACATTGACAACTCATAACACGAGTCACAAATGGTCCGATGGAGAGAAAATGGTTTGGGAAGCCTTTGTATTGACTAGAAAGGACAAAGGGCTTCAATACGTAGTGGCACGGTGTGGCTAATATGCACACCAAACAACCAAACTAGGCATATGTCACTGATAACAACCACATAATTTCAGAATGGGTGGTCAACGTTGACCAACCATAACACGAGTCACAAACGGGCAGGACAGGAAACAATGCTATGGGAATATTCGGTTCTCAACTACCAAGTACAACGACCTTCAGTCAGTAGTAGCATGGTGTGGCTACCATGCACAATGACCAACCAGAGTAGGCATATGTACTGCCTTTGACCAAAGAAATCCGCTGTGTGTGGTCAACGTTGACAACTCATAATTCGATTCACAAATGGTCAGAGGGGGAAACCATGGTTTGGGAACACCAAGTATCACATAGCAAGTACACGGGGCTTCAATATGTTGTTGCACGGTGTGGAGACCATGCACGATGACCAACCAAAGTAGACGTATGTCTCTGAGCATGACCAAATAATGTCACTAAGTGTGGTAAACTTTAACAACTCACAACATGATTCACAAATTGTCGGGATGGAAGGTAATGGTTTGTGAATACTAGTTATCTACCAGAAAGTACAAATACATTCAATATGTAGTGGCACAATGTACCTTCAATGCACAGTGACCAACCAAAGTATGCATATGTCACTAACCATGACGAACAAATTTCACTTCATGTGGTCAACGTTGAAAACGCATAACACGAGTCACAAATGGTCAGAGGGGAAAACAATGGATTGGGAAGTCTATGTATTAGCTAGAAAGGACAAAGAAATTTAATACCTAGTGGCACGGTGTGGCTAATATGCAGACCAAACAATCAAAGTAGGCATATGTCAGTGATCATGGCCAGAGAATTTCAATATGGGTAGTCAATGTTGACCAACCATAACACGAGTCACAAACGGTCAGGAGAGGAAACAATGCTATGAGAATATTGGTTCTCAACTACCAAGTACAATGACCTTCAGTCAGTAGTAGCGTGGTGTGGCTACCGTGCACAATACCCGACCAAAGTAGGCATATTTACTGCCTTTGACCAAAGAAATCCGCTGTGTGTGGTCCACGTTGACAACTCATAATACGAGTCACAAATGGTCAGAGGGGGAAACAATGGTTTTGGAGCACCACGTATCACATGGTAAGCACACGGGGCTTCAATACGTTGTGGCACGGTGTGGGGACCATGCACGATGACCAGCCAAAGTAGGCATATGTCACTGACCATGACCAAATAATGTCACTAAGTATGGTAAACATTTACAACTCACAACACGAGTCAGAAATGGTCAGGGTGGAAGGTAATGATTTGTGAATACTAGTTATCTACTAGCAAGTACAAATACCTTCAATATGTAGTGGCACAATGTGGCTTCAATGCACAGTGACCACCCAATGTATGCATATGTCACTGACCATGACGAAAGATTTTCACTTCATGTGGTCAACGTTGAAAATGCATAACACGAGTCACAAATGGTCAGAGGGGAAAACAATGGGTTGGGAACACTAGTTATCAACTAGGAAGTACAAAGACCTTCAACAAGCAGTGGCACGGTATGGCTAGCGTGCAGAGTGACCAACCAAAGGATGCATACGTCATTGACTACGACCGAATAAGTCCACTGTGTGTGGTCAAGATTGACAACTCATAACACGAGTCACAAATGGTCAGAAGGAGAGAAAAGAGTTTGGGAAGCCTATGTATTGACTGGAAAGGACAAAGAACTTCAATATGTAGTGGCTCGATGTGGCTAATATGCACACCAAACAACCGAAGTAGGCATATGTCACTGATCATGACCACATGATTTCAATATGGGGGGTCAACGTTGACCAACCATAACACGAGTCACAAACGGTCACAACAGGAAACAATGCTATGGGAATATCGGTTCTCAACTACCAGGTACAACGACTAAGGGTGTAACCGAGACCGGTCTCGCGATTCTGGAAGTGGAATCGGAATCGCAAGACCGAGTCCGGTTCCAGGATCGGACTCGTGATTCTCGTCTTAGAATCGCGAGTTTGCAGTATCGCGAGTCCACCGTCCGGGAATGGCGAGACCGGATACCACTGCCCTGTGCACCACCACATCCCGATGGTTGTGCACAACCATCACAATTGTGAGCCAGCAATGGCTGTGTAACCACCTCCAACTGCTTCAGCACCGCCAGCATACCACCACCACCTGTACACCTCGACCACACCATCAATTGACTAAACAGACAAGTGCACCATTACTCCTGCATAGCAGAACCTGTCTATGAATGCATTTCTCATGCTAGCCTAATGTGCTATCCAACCTTCCCATCCAAAGCTGTTTTCCAAGTCTGTGTTGCTGTGTGTAAGTCCGTGTGCTAACCAAATCAGCTACTGAAGTATGTGTATAACTGAGTGTGCAAACCAAATCGGCTAATCAAGTATATTGAGATGGGTCAGCAATGGAATCTTATACTGCCCATGATGGAAGGTTTTTGCTCATCTCGAATCACTAAACAAGGGTTGATCACAACGCATGTTGTAATACAGCATAACCTTTTTGTGTCATCTCCATTCACTGAATTGAGGAATAACTGAACACAAGCAAGCATTGCTATGGATGCAAACATGGACTGGAACAAAAACATGGGAACAGACTTGGTTTAAAGCAAGTGAGGACAAGACTAGTTCATCTCTAGAACATCATTATTGTCATCATCATCCCCCATGACAAAGCCACCACACCCATCCTCGTCGTTCTCATCCTCCTCTGAGTCCTCTAAACTACTGTCATCCTCCTCATCTTCATCTTTGTCAGCATCTTCATGCGCATCCTCTGCTGCAGCATCATCGCCATGTGCAGCTGCCTTGTCTTGCGTGTATGTTGCTTTCAAGGCTTTCCTCGCTGCGCGTCTTGCTGCCTTCTCCTTCTCCTCAATCTCTAGCAGCTCCTCAGCCACAGTACCATTGGGTGCCACTGGAAAATTCTTCAGTGCTGGATTGTTGATCAAGGTTTTGAGGCAGAGCAAATCCTGCACAGTCAGCTGGGACAGAGAATATCGAAAGTCAGTCACAACTCTGCCTCCAAGCAAGAACATGCGCTCAGAGGGTGTGCTTGTTGCTGGTACGGCCAGCACATCCTGCACTACCAAAGCAAATGTAGGATATGTGGTGCAGTTCTCCTTGTAGAATTGCAAGACGTTGCAACGCCGTCCGCCTCTTGCCTCCTTCTTGTACAACTCCAACTCTTCTTCGATCGTGTCCGGCACCACCACCTGTACAGCAGGTTCTGGCTCTTCGTACAGCTCGTCCATCGGGTCTACTAGTGCGGCCTCTAGCATGCTCTGACGCCTCTGCTTCCCGCGCCCTTTTTTTGCAGCTGCTGCAGGACCACCCAGCTGTTCGCTGCTGCTAGCAACTGCTGCTGTTGCGGGCATGTTGGTAGACATCGCCATCATGTCATCGTCGTTGTCGGCATCTGCTCTTGCAGATGCCTCTACTGCCTCTGTTGTGGCTGCTGCCTCTGCTGCTACAGCCGTAGCCCTCCGTGCGTCCTCTACCTTGGAAAAGTAGGGCTTGAAACATTCAAGCACCTTGACCTCCAGCTCCATCGTTGACTTGATTCCCAGAAGCTGCATCAAACACGTGATAGGAAAAAAAGGGAAGGCAAGGGAGAGTTGTTTTACATAAGGAATCTAAAAGATGGTGCTAAAGAATGGCACCACAAGTGAGAGCGTAGGGTACTCCTACCCACTGAGGTCCTATGTGAAGCCCTTGAACGGCTTCAAAATCGCGATCACCATCCCCAGCAGCTCCCAACCCTGCCCACTGGGAATCAGGGCAGGATCCCGGGACTGGAGCCACTTGTCAAGCACCTCTTTTATTCTCACCACCCTCTCACACATGTCAAGCGTGCTGTTCCATCTCGTGGCGGTGTCAAGGTGCAGGGAGAGGTAGCTGACACCGCGGGCCTGACAAGCGTTGATGAGCAACTGCTCACGCTTTGCAGACCTGCTCACATGATTCACTATGTCTCGGGCCACCCGAAGGTGCTCCTCCACCTGCTCCACTGCAATCAAGTCTTTCACATCCACGTTGAGAATATGGCCCATGCATCGGATGTGGCCGTTCTTGTCAAATCTGTTGTTCTGCAGCACCAAAAAAGCTGTCCACCATTGAGTCGTTCACGTTGTCGTTATCCATGGTCACACAGTACATTTTGTCCCAAAGTCCCCACTCCTTGACAGCAACAGCGAACAAGTCAAAGATAGTGGCGGCTGTGGCATCATCATTACAAGACGGGAAAGCCAACGCCACTCTTTGCATCTCCCAGTCGGCAATCCAGTGTGCCGTCACACCCAAATGTTTGTGATTGGCGTCAGATTGCCAACCATCGGTCGTGAAAGACACCCCTGAAACCACCACCAAGAACAACTTCCGGAGCTTCTTGCGAAACGCAGCAGCTCCATTCTTCAATAGCCGCGTTAGTGTGATCCTACCAGGCAGGATAGCAAAAGGATTGCAGTGGAGGAAATCTTGTTATAACCAGAATGATTCGATGCTCAAGAAACTCTGGTTTTTATCCACAACATGCTTCCAGATGCAGGATAGGAAGTACTTCTTGTTGAAAACCAGCCCCACACCAGCAGCACCACGTGCAACTTGCGTGTTTGTACCGTCCACCTTGGCTGTGGTGTCTGCGGCTGCTCTTGTTGCATTGAGGAGGCTCTGTTGAACGTCCAACGCCTTCAACTCCTTGTGCTTTTCCTTGTGCTCAAGCCGTAGATGTTTCCACATGCCAGACGTGTTTCTTTGGTTCAGCCCAATGGTCCCCTTCAGTCCCGTGCGCGGGGGACAGAGCGTGCACACAGCTCGTGGCTCACCATTGATGACCACGTAGGTGAAAACCGTCCACACCACGAACGGCTTTGCTTTGCGCTTGTCCACCCGTCCTCGCGTGTTCAGCGTGGCCTGGATGAGAGTCCCACCCGGCTTAGAGGCAGAGGTGCTTGGGGTGTGCTTCTGCATCTTCTGCACCTCTTGCTGCAGCCCCTGCTGCTGCTGCTACTGCTGGCCCTGCTGCTGCTGCTGCTGCTGCTGCTGCTTCTGCAGCACTGATGCTTGTGAGGCCATTGGTGCTGTTGTGAGGGAGGGCCGAGCCGGGGGGCCGGGTCGAAGGCCCGGTGGTGCCTTAGGAAAATCTCCAAAAGTGAAAGCACAACCTGTTATGAGACACTAGGGAGGTGTAGGCATGCACTACGCGTGAAACCGTACGTGAAATCCTACGTGGACATGGGCAGCAAAATGTAAATTTTTGGATACACAGCCCTGGCCAATGGGGGGGGGGGGGGCGGGCAATGACGTACGGGCAAGCACAAAAACGACGAGGGGGGTTTCGGAGCCTCGATAATGGCACGACACCTGTCAAGGTGGTGGATGTCGAACCGGACCCCACCTTCACTTTCCCCCCCCCCCCCCCCCCCCCTCTGGCTCCCGCCGCCACCCTAGCGGGGAATCGCGATCCGACAACGTGGTCTCGGCATCGCGAGTCGATTCTACGAGGGCGAATCGGACTCGCGAGTCTGGACTCGGTCTCGGAATCGCGAGACTCGGACTCGAGACCTGGTTTTTGATGTACAGGCTTAACAACGACCTTCATTCAGTAGTAGCACGGTGTGGCTACCATGCACAATGACCGACCAAAGTAGGCAAATGTATTGCCTTTGACCAAAGAAATCCGCTCTGTGTGGTCAACGTTGACAACTCATAATACGAGTCACAAATAATCAGAGGGGGAAACAATGGTTTGGGAACACCAAGTATCACATAGCAAGCACAAGGGGCTTAAATACGCTGTGGCACGGTGTGGAGACCATGCACGATGACCAACCAAAGTGCCTACTTTGGTTGGTGTATATCAGTGACCATGACCAAGTAATGTCACTAAGTGTGGTAAACTTTTACAACTCACAACACGAGTCACAAATGGTCAGGCTGGAAGGTAATGGTTTGTGAATACTAGTTATCTACTAGCAAGTACAAATACCTTCAATATGTAGTGGCACAATGTGGCTTCGATGCACAGTGACCAACCAAAATGTGCATGTGTCACTAACCATGACGAACAAATTTCACTTCATGTGGCCAGCGATGAAAGCGCATAACACGAGTCACAAATGGTCAGAGGGGAAAACAATGTATTGGGAAGCATATGTATTGGCTATAAAGGACAAAAAACATCAATACGTAGTGGCACAGTGTGGCTAGAATGCACACCAAACAATCAAACTAGGCATATGTCACTGATCATGACCAGAGAATTTCAATATGGGTGGTCAACGTTGACCAACCATAACACGAGTCACAAATGGTCAGGAGAGGAAACAATGCTATGAGAACATCGGTTCTCAACTACCAAGTACAATGACCTTCAGTCAGTACTAGCGCAGTGTGGCTACCATGCACAATGACCGGCCAAACTAGGCAAATTTATTGCCTTTGACCAAAGAAATCTGGTGTCTGTGGTCCACGTTGACAACTCATAATACGAGTCACAAATGGTCAGAGGGGGAAACAATAGTTTGGGAACACCACGTATCACATAGCAAGCACAACGGACTTGTATACGTTGTGGCACGACGTGGAGAACATGCACGATGACGAACCAAAGTAGGCATATGTCACTGACCATGACCAAACAATGTCACTAAGTGTGGCAAACTTTGACAACTCACGACACGAGTCACAAATGGTCATGGTGGTAGGTAATGGTTTGTGAATACTAGTTATCTCCTAGCAAGTACAAATACCTTCAATATGTAGTGGCACAATGTGGCTTCGATGCACGGTGACCACCTAAAGTATGCATATGTCACTGACCATGACGAAAGAATTTCACTTCATGTGGTCAACGTTGAAAACGCATAACACGAGTCACAAATGGTCAGAGGGGAAAACAATGGGTTGGGAATACTAGTTGTCAAGTAGGAAGTACAAGGACCTTCAACAAGCAATGGCACAATATGGCTAGCGTGCACAGTGACCAACCAAAGGATGCATACGTCAATGCATACGACCGAATAAGTCCACTATGTGTGGTCAACATTGACAACTCATAACACAAGTCACAAATGGTCAGAGGGAGAAAAAAGGGTTTGGGAAGCCTATGTATTGACTAGAAAGGACAAGGAACTTCAATATGTAGTGGCACGGTGTGGCTAATATGCACACCAAACAAACAAACTAGGCATATGTCACTGATCATGACCACATGATTTCAATATGGGTGGTCAACGTTGACCAACCATAACACGAGTCACAAACGGCAAGGACAGGAAACAATGCTATCGGAATATCGGTTCTCAACTACCAAGTACAACGACCTTCATTCAGTAGAAGCACGTGTGGCTACCATGTACAATGACCGACCAAAGTAGGCACATGTACTGCCTTTGACCAAACAAATCTGCTGTGTGTGGTCAACTTTGACAACTCATAATACGAGTCACAAATGGTCAGAGGGGGAAACAATGTTTTGGGAACACCAAGTATCACATAGCAAGCACAAGTGGCTTCAATACGTTGTGGCACAGTGTGGAGACCATGCACGATTACCAACCAAAGTAGGCATATGTCACTGACCATGACCAAATAATGTCACCAAGTGTGGTAAACTTGGACAACTCACGACACGAGTCACAAATGGTCAGGGTGGTAGGTAATGGTTTGTTAATACTATTCATCTGCTAGTAAGTACAAATACCTTCAATATGTAGTGGCACAATGTGGCTTCAATGCACGGTGACCACCTAAAGTATGCATGACGAAAGAATTTCACTTCATGTGGTCAACGTTGAAAACGCATAACACGAGCCACAAATGGTCAGAGGGGAAAACAATGGATTGGGGACACTAGTTATCAACTAGCAAGTACAAAGACCTTCATCAAGCAGTGGCACGGTATGGCTAGCGTGCACAGTGACCAACCAAAGGTTGCATACGTCACCGACTACGACCGAATAAGTCCGCTATGTGTGGTCAACAATGAGAACTGATAACACTAGTCACAAATGGTCAGAGGGAGATACAATGCTTTGGGAAGCCTATGTATTGACTAGAAAGGACAAAGAACTTCAATACGTAGTGGCACAATGTGGCTAATATGTACAGAAAACAACTAAACTAGGCATATGTCACTGATCATGACAACAGAATTTCAATATGGGTGGTCAACGTTGACCAACCATAACACGAGTCACAAACGGACAGGATATGAAACAATGATATGGGAATATCGGTTCTCAACTACCAAGTACAACGACCTTCAGTCAGAAGTAGCACGGTGTGGCTACCATGCACAATGACCGACCAAAGTTGGCATATGTACTGCCTTTGACCAACGAAAACCACTGTGTGTGGTCAACGTTGACAACTCATAATACGAGTCACAAATGGTCACATGGGGGATACAATGGTTTGGGAATACCAAGTATCGCATAGCAAGCACAAGGGGCTTCAATACATTGTGGCACGCTGTGGAGACCATGCACGATGACCAACCGAAGTAGGCATATGTCACTGACAATGACCAAGTAATGTCACTAGGTGTGGTAAACATTGACAACTCACAACACGAGTCACAAATGGTCGAGGTGGAAGGTAATGGTTTGTGAATACTAGTTATCTACTAGCAAGTACAAATACCTTAAATATGTAGTGGCACAATGTGGCTTCAATGCACAGTGATCACCCAAAGTATGCATATGTCACTGACCATGACCAAAGAATTTCACTTCATGTGGTCAACATTGAAAACGCATAACACGAGTCACAGATGGTCAGAGGGGAAAACAGTTGGTTGGGAATACTAGTTATCAACTATGAAGTACAAAGACCTTAAAAAAGGAGTAGCACGGTTTGGCTTGCGTGCACAGTGACCAACCAAAGGATGCATACGTCACTGACTACAACCGAATAAGTCAACTATGTGTGGTCAACATTGTCAACTAATAACACGAGACACAAATGGTCAGAGGGAGAGACAATGGTTTAGGAAGCCTATGTATTGACAAGAAAAGACAATGAAATTCAATACATAGTGGCACGGTGTGGCTAATATGCACACCAAACAACCAAACTAGGCATATGCCACTGATCATGACCACATAATTTCAATATGGGTGGGCAACGTTGACCAACCATAACACGAGTCACAAACGGTCAGGACAGGAAACAATGCTATGGGATTATCGTTTCTCAACTACCAAGTACAACAACCTTCATTCAGTAGAAGTACGTGTGGCTACCATATACAATGACCGACCAAACTAGGCATATATACTGCCTTTGACCAACAAAATCCGCTGTGTGTGGTCAACGTTGACAGCTCATAATACGAGTCACAAATGGTCAGAGGGGGAAACAATATTTTTGGGAACACCCAGTATCACATAGCAAGCACAAGGGGCTTCAATACATTGTGGCACGGTGTGGAGACCATGCACGATGACCAACCAAAGTAGGCATATGTCACTAACCATGACCAAATAATGTCACTAAGTGTGGTAAACTCTGACAACTCACAACACGAGTCACAAATGGTCAGGGTGGAAGGTAATGGTTTGTGAATACTAGTTATCTACTAGCAAGTACAAATACCTTCAACATGTAATGGCACAATGTGGCCTCAATGCACAGTGACCAACCAAGGTATGCATATGTCACTAACCATGACGAACAAATTTCACGTATGTGGTCAATGTTGAAAATGCATAACACGAGCCACAAATGGCCAGAGGGGAAAACAATGGATTGGGGACACTAGTTATCAACCAGCAAATACGAAGACCTTCATCAAGCAGTGGCACGACATGGCTACCGTGCACAGTGACCAACCAAATGATGCATATGTCACTAACTACGACCGAATAAGTCCACTATGTGTGGTCAACAATGACAACTCATAACACGAGTCACAAATGGTCAGAGGGAGATACAATGGATTGGGAAGCCTATGTAATGACTAGAAAGGACACTAAACTTCAATACGTAGTGGAACGGCGTGGCTTATATGCACACCAAACAACTAAACTCCGCATATGTCACTGATCATGACCACAGAATTTCAATATGGGTGGTCAACATTGACCAACCATAACATGAGTCACAAACGGGCAGGACAAGAAACAATGCTATGGGAATATCGGTTCTCAACTACCAAGTAGAACAACCTTCAGCCAGTAGTAGCACGGTGTGGCTACCATGCACAATGACCGACCAAAGTAGGCATATGTACTGCCTTTGACCAAAGAAATCCGCTGTGTGTGGTCAACGTTGACAACCCATAATACGAGTCACAAATGGTCAGAGGAGGAAACAATGGTTTGGGAACACCAAGTATCACATAGCTGTTGTTCTTCTATGCCCCATGGCCACTGCTATGGGTTGACGGACAGGTTGGGCATGCACTGCTCCCTTGGAGTAAGTCCCCCAAACCTTGTTCGTGGTGCAAGTCCAAGCGAGACACCATCAGTGTAGCGCAACGGATAGCATGTTGGACTTAGGGACAACAGGTCCTGCGATCGAGCCTTGATGTGCGCAGGAGGTTTTTTGACCTTCTAGCACAGGGGAAGTTTCTTAGACATTTCTCCATGCATGAGGAGAGTGCGCCACTTGGCGGTCAGTGGATGCGCCAATTGGCGGACTGGTGAGGTGGTTTGGAGTGACCACCCCAAAAGTGTCACTGCCCACACACCTTAGAAGCCAGGCCTAGGACTATATGTACCAGGCTCATTCCTCATTCTAATTACACAATCTGGCCTTAGATGCTCCTCACAGAGTTGTCCAACTAAGGAACAGTATAAAGAAGACACTGGTTGGTCTAAGCCCCAGGAGTTAGTCTTTGACTAGCACCTCGCGCGAAAGTGACCAAGTGTTAAGTGGACACAGTTGCTAGCAAGTGATTGCCTAGGAACTGCTCAGTGTGGAACCGTGATCCTGAGGGTGATATCTTCTCCTAGCTGAAATGCTAGGAGCGGACGGCAGGTGCTATTGTGTCGGCCCTGTTTTCTAGTCCGTTTGCCTCAGGCCGGTTGACAAAGGGTTATGGGCCCACACTGACCAGTTGTAAGGCACGCTTCGCTCAACTCTGGTACGCTCTCTCCAGGTGC